>CM073762.1:49454323-49762098 GCA_037127475.1 Arma custos | reverse complement strand
ATTGATAATGTTTAATATATGTACATCTTAACCCGTCTCATTTCAGAAGCGAATATTTTAAGATCCCAGACAGTAGTAGCGTTAGAGTAATTCCAAAAATTTAAGATCCGACAGTGATTTAACTCAGGATGCTTCTAAGGGACGATTGAGACAGTTTTTTTTCACCTCTTTTCGACTTAAAATAGCGTTATATTTATTCATACGATTATGTTGCATTCCGATTTTATTAAGAATAGGTTTATCTTTGTCGGATATTTTCATATTTCCACTACTTACAGCCACAGCCAATAATTCCTGATAAGCAATAAAATGCCGATATGACGGTTTTGTTTATCTATTTAATGCTTATTTTATTACTGTTTTTCGTATTTACCCTGGGTTTTGAACCAAAATAGATACTAGGCACTACGTTCGTTTAACCAATAATTTTGAATTAATTGATTACTTAAATCGCATTTTAAGTTTATAATAAATTTATAAATATTATAAAAATATCTGATTACTTTGTTTGATAGAGAATAAATTGGAGAGATAATAAATCACTTCTTTCCTTCACTTAAAAGAGCATATAAAATGATGCTTGATTTCGTTCATAATACAGTAAGATATCGAAAATGTGTTTTTTATTTAGTTTTTGGATTATTATTCATTAACTGGCCCTACAATCACCTTAGATACTGAGTTCTAAACTCCTTGATCCATTAGTAGATCATAAACAGATCTTTATGATTTTTATTATATTTAATGCAATAGAAAAATGTTTAAGAATTTATATGTTTGGAATATTTACATCATACAAGTTTTATATCTACACTCCTGTTTAATATTATCGAAATTAAAAATAATCGTGGATAGTAGGATGGAGAAAAAGTTTAATTATGGGAATCGCAGATATTTCGGTAATCATATCATCAAGAAATGAACTCTTGAACAGACATTTCGAAGTATAGATGATGAACTAACACAAATAAAATGTTTCAGTTAGTTCTTTAGTCTATACACTGTAGGGAATAAAAATATTTTTATTTTCGAGAACATTAAACAGGAAATGAATGAAAAGTTGAAATGGAGAACGGAGATAGTTGGGCGGTGCAGTAAAAAAAAACACCAAATAAGTACCAGACTTATATTTAATTAGTGCCGACGTTTCGACCTACCATGTAAGCCATCTTCATGGCTATGAGAGAGAAACAAAATAAAACAAAACAAAAATTATATAAAAACGTTACAGTAACAAGAATATAGTGACATGTAATGTAGAAAATTAAAATAGTGACAGATATGCTAATTAAAGATAACGAATATTAAAACAGTGACAGAATACAATCAAATTAAAGATAACGAACAGAAATTAAAATAGTGACAGATACATATAATAATTAAAGATAACGAATATAAAATACAGAAAATAAAAGTACAGAAAGGATAAAAATGTGAACATAATACAAAGGGAAAGAAAAATGAGGAGGTAAAAGAAATATACAAAATGAGAAGATTAAAATATAAAAAAAGGGGGTGGAATATAAAAGTTGAAAGTTCTTTTACATGGAACTGATATCATATACTTTAAAGTATTTCCATTATTTATATTACATATATCCCATATACTTTATACTGTGTGTGTTATATTATGGCAATCCTGTATACCTTTAAAGTATTTACTTCTTACACATTACATAAATCCTATATACTGTATAGTATTTCCATCTTTTGTATTATATAAAAACCCTATGTATTTTATAGTATTTCCATCATTCATATCATATAAACGTATTACATATATCTCCAACTTATAGCCACCGGTCACTTACTTCTGACACCCTAAGGCAATATACGAGACAGCTATCAAAAGGACGTAGGACTTGAAGGGCCCGGAGTCGGATCTACCTATATCCAGCAGTTCCTCTTATGAAAAAGTTCTTCGGCAACTTCCCTATTTCATTGAATGCCACCCTGGCTATTGGTTCCCCACTTCTTGTGAACTCCGACCGCTTCAGAAGGGATCGATATTGGATGATGGCACTTAGTAGCGAATCCCATGTTCATTGTTGCGCTTCATTAAATGATTATGCATACGGTCGCACAACATGGTCTTACAAGCCATCGGTTAGTACAATACTCATCGGAATATAACATAAATACAGTTATTGTAATTGAAAATTTACAGTGTTTGTATGTTGATATGTTATTTAATTATTAACATACTACATATAATAATTTAATTATAACATACATAATTAACGTATTTATAGGTTATTTTGATATGAGTTAATACATTCCTATTTTTTCTAATCTAGTTAAATACTTTAGAGACCTTTTCAAAAGGTACGATTGATTCATTTTTCATGCACAAATGTTGCAACTATATTCTAAAGCAAATCATTACAAATAATTTACTCCAGGAAGGTCTGAAGCTCTAAGCTCCCACAAACTCCCACCCTAGGCCAGATGCCTGCTTCGCCCACTAAGCTATTCTAATCTCTTCGATGCATAATTTAAAGGATGAAAACTTTGGTTGCTGACCCGTGGTCTTGGATACTATTTCAGAGTTCGATTGTTTACAAATAATTCTAGGAACATATAAATATTTCGCGAAATCGGAGACGAGATTGCTGAGGAGTGGTTCGGAGAAGGGAATTCTACCACCCGACTGAAGATCATGTATTTTTTTTTGCTATCTCTCACTGTTTCCAAAATTATATTTTTTGAGGATATTGTTTGATTTTCAACACAAAGAGGTCGTCCATATTTACAAATATATTTACTACATCTAGCCATTGCGGGGTCAAATAATACTAAAACTCCGACAAAATTTCCAAAAAATGCATAGTGGAACAGAACAACATATTACAAAGATATAAGACCAACAACGATATAACATCGCCTAGGTCACGATGAGGACATAGGGCGAGTGAAGCGAGGCAGTGATTGGTGGATGGGGCGTGTGCCCTCTGAGTGACCGACCAAGAGGCGACTTTCGGGCAGGTTTTATATATATAGATAGATAGATAGAGAAAGAGAGAGAGAGAGAGAGAGAGAGAGAGAGAGAGAGAGAGAGAGAGAGAGAGAGAGAGAGAGAGAGAGAGAGAGTGTGTGTGTGTGTTTTGTAGATAAAAAGCCTTTAGCCTCTTGAAAAATAAAATAGGACAGTTGAATGTATTGTCAGAATGTGATGATACCTTTAACCAGAAGAAATAAGGGAATTTGCACGGAGAAAAAATGATGGGAGAGAAAAGAAGCATTAGAGAAACGAAAATGACCCAGAATGCTTTGTGTGATTCTAAGAAAGGATTCGTAAGCTCTTACTAATAATAAATAATACCCACAAATTATTGCTTCCGTTTGATGTCCTGAGGAAGCCTCAACATGCAGTTTTCTTGAACACAGCCAGGATAGGAAGAAAATATCTGAATATTTGAAAACTTCTGTTGAAAATTTCCAAAGAATTCATTAAAAATTAATTGATTGCCATATACAACACTTGTGTATGGTTATAAAGCGATCACGTAAAACAGAAAGTATATAAAAATATTTGTTAGGACTGAATCGTTATTATTTTATTGTGCAATTATATTATTGTTTAATGTACTAATTGAGAGAAGGGTAGCTCATTTAAAAGAGTGCTGAGTTGGTATAGTGAAGGTTTCTGGTTCAAAATCCGGGAGTGGCAGATAATTTAATTAATCTTTTAACAGTCACCATATTCTCTATTAGAACTGTATTCCCTATTGGGGCTCACCCGGGGTCCGTCTAGTGGGTACATTAAATTGGGGTAAAACCTGGTAGTTGAGCGTGATCTTGGATATAATACCTCCCTATACAACCGTTATCCTTGAAACAGAACAGTATGATCCAAGAGTTGCAATGGTACAGTTTTTTTTTTAAATGTTATTTATAGTATTAAAAAATATTGAAATAAATAATATCAATCGCTCCGAAGTTTTTAATATTAGTCATACATATTCAGACCAGCTAAAAGCAGGTACGAAAATAAAACATTCTGTTTTCCTGCGTCCTGTGTGGGGGCGAGAATAGGTTATTTTAGGAAAGGCAAACAATCCTGATTTTAATCGGTTTGCTCATTAGTATGTTTATCCCCGTATTCTCAAATTATAAATTATCAAGATCAGTTTGGAAATTGATGACAATATTATTATGAGTATAACATACTAAGAGAAGAACGTAAAAAGGAAGCTATAGGAATGTGTATGTATGATATGTATATATATATATACATATCGCACGGCACTGTTTTAGGTATGTGTTCTCGAACACAAAATAAACAAAAAAAAAACGTTCATATTAACATATATCTCAAACTCATTTATTAAACTGATATCAAAGGTTAAAGATTTATTATTTATTTACTGCATTAAGATTTACTGTACAAAGCTTAGTGTGTTTAAAACTATTACAGGTTGTACAGGTTTTAATTGCCTCATAAACAAATGAACGATAAGCAATGACAGTAGTTGCTCATCTAGTATTAGTGAATACTTTGTGTCTCAATTTATAATTATCATGGGTGACACCACAAATTTATTTACTTTTGCAGAATAAACAGACATGTTTTTAACGTGGTATAAAGAAACTGTGCTGCTGCTGTTCAAATATATCGTGAAAAATATCCTAATCGAAGAATACCAAACCGTAAAACGTGTGAGGCCATTGAAAGACGCCTTAGGGATAATGGCACGCTAAAACCTATACGAGTAAACGACGGTCGACAAAGATTTCGACGAACTGCAAACGTTGAAGAAGAAATACTCAATGCTGTTCAGTTATCTCCAACTACTAGTACCAGAAGATTGTAACGTCGTTTCGCTGTTTCCTCTACCAGCGTATGGAAATCTTTACGCGAACAACAAAAGTATCCATTCCACGAATGAATAGGCAAGATTTATTACAAAAAGATTATAACAAGCCCAGAAATTTCTCCCAATGGTTAATTCGACAATGCAAACGAGATCCTAATTTCCTGAACTCCATTTTGGTTATGATGAATCTTGCTTTACAAGAAATGGGATTCTTAATTTTCGAAATACCCATACTTGTGCTGAAGAAAACCCTCATACGACTGCTGTTAGACATTACCAACATACCTTTTCTTTAAATCCCTGGTGTGGTCTTCTAGGCGACAACATCATCGGCCCCTTCTTTTTGCCAACTAGGCAGTCAGGCATATCTTACTTGCATTGTTTCCATAATAATCTTCATGAACTCCTAGAAGATATTCCGCTAGGCATTAGGCAAAGGCTGTGGTTTATGCATGAGGGTGCACCAGCATATTTTCTCATAGTGTCACTGATTATTTAAATACAACTTATGGAGACCGATGGGTTGGTCGAAACGGACCTGTTAAATGGCCACTACGATCTCCGAATTTAACGCCATTAGATTATTTTGTTTAATAAATGAGTTTGAGATATATGAACATTTTTGTTTATTTTGTGTTAGAGAACACATACCAAAAATAGTTCCGTGCAATTCCGAAACACCCTGTATATATATATATATAGTATCACCCTGCTTAATATATATATATATATATATATATATATATATATATATATATATATATATATATATATAAAGAAAGAGAGAAAGATAGAGAGAAAGTAAGGGAGACAGGCAGAGGGATTATTGTGGTGGTTAGACCGCTGACCCTCATCCATCCCTTCCTCCATTCCCAATGTTAAATTTACTCAAGTTCCACTTCAATCCAATATTTCAGAGAGATATTTTTTTTATGTTATTAGACCTATTTCAAAAATAAAACATGAAAAATACCTAAATAAGTCACCAATAGAAGTATATACATACATTTTATATAAGCTGTGGGAGAATATACTTATTATTTAGATAACGCATGCGTAAGCCACTAAAATCGTCTCTCCTGCATTCGTTCATCGTATATTCAATTTTTATCGTTAATGGAATCAACCGCTTTTATTTTATAATTTATAACCACCCATATATATTTCATCGTTTTATTGTATGTTAGTAAAAAGAAATAAATTATGTGAGAAATATCAAGAAATTTCCCTTATTTTGAAAATTTCACAGGTTTATAAGGAATAAAAAATATACGGCAAATATCTAAATAAAAGTAAATATAATTTCGGAAGAAAATATTTAAGAACTAATTATCGCGTTGTTTTAAATATGACGGACGAATGATTGGAAAAACCTGTGAGAAAAAAAATGATATCTAACAAATATACTCACAGAGAAAAATCGAATTCATTTATTATTCCCAATTTAGGGAGCGGAGTTAGCTCAGTGGATAAAGCGCTCAATTGCTATGCTGAAGGTCTCGAATTCAATCCAACTATGAAAGATAAACTATTTATATATTATTGATATGACACTCTAGTGTCAAGTGTGATCCTACAATAATAGACATGGAGAAGACCTCCAATGTGGGTCGAAACGTTGATTCCAAATAAACAATTCTCCTTATATTTTAGATAGATATACTTTATTGGATTATTACAATCTGCCACTTGAGGGGGATGAGTAATAGTGCTATGTAAGTATACAACCATTCCATAAAAAAAAAATAACCTAAACAAAAATAAAATAAATAAATGTAATAAAAATATATACATGCGGTAAAGATACAAAATTTACAACTTGCCTGGGGTCCCCGAACTAAGCTTCTTCCCCAGGAATGAGAGCAAAGCAGGAGTCCGGGAGGCCCCTGACCCCTTTCCCAGCCGCGTCACTGGCATTAAACACCAATGGAAGCTTCTCTTTATATAAAAGAATTTTTCGACTCATACCCCGTGTATAATACCTGGACCATTTTCCACTTTATATTGATATGTTAACAGCCTCGGATGAACCTTGGGGTATCTGTAGGACTGAGTGTGGCTCATCCATCCTCTAAGTAGTGGTTATCTAAAACCGCGGTTGAAGAAGTTCATGGCCTAATCTCTTCCCTGCACAACCACTGCTTTAGAAACAGTACAGTGTCTATCAAGTACTGAACACACGATCCTTCATGGGTTACAGCGAAAATTTTTGTTTTTATTCACATTTCAATTGAAACCTTCTCATTATTACAACTATTTAAGTTTAGGAAACTTATTGTAACATATATCTGTTTAATTAATAATGAAATCTTGAAGAATTTCGTAATATTATTAAATTGAAATAAAACATTCTTTTCGATTAGTTTTAAGTTAACATAAGATGGAAAACAGTATTTCTGATATTCTGTTTTCATTAGTTGTCTTCTATCGTCTGTTATAAACAATGTTTTAACTGAAAAAAATATCAACCTAATTTTAACCGAAGCATTAATAAATTGAAAGATATTAAGATGAATTATTTTTTCTATGACACTTTCATAAAAAGGATTTATCAAACAATCGATAAAACCTAATATAAATATTATTTTCCAGAATCCCCTTTTGGAAAGTCGAACCCTATCAAATCTCTCTTCCAATCTTTTATTTCTCATTGGCCGAGTAGAATATTGAAAGAATGGGAGCATGCTCTATCTCTGGAAGGAGGAATCAGCTGGAGAAGTTGTGCAACTATTTCTGGAGTCCGCCAGGAATAAATGTCAAGGTTTTCTTTCCCCTCGGATTCCAACGGAATATTACATTGTTGCCCTGTAATTGTTTTACTGGATGAAACTTTGAGATATTAATTTAATAGACTTTGAATGAACGTTCGTACGTGTATCACAAAGATCAAAACGACTAGCCTCTTAAAGATAAAATTCCGTATTTCAGCTTGGCTTAAAATCTGTATGTTGCCCATACAAAATCACATAAAGGCTGTAGTGTTGTTTTTTTTTACAAAAAATTATCTTTTCTCGAAAAACGAATGTAATAATTATTTTTTTATTTGACCTGCTAGGATTCACACTCAAGAAGAAGATGCACTTGACAGGAAGACCTGGAGAAAAATATCCTACAATTCGATTGAAAAAATCCTCAGCTTCCGAGAATATTGAAAAATATTATTTTAAATATCCGAGTTGTTATGTAAAAAAACTGGAACCGTGTAAAAGGAGTAAGTCCATTTATATAAAAATAAATGGTCCATTTTATAAATGAATGAGCTAACGGAAATTTTAATAAGATATATACACCCTATATCCATATTTATAATCAGAAAATCAATACAGTTTGATTCTGTCATAAAATAAACAAACGAGTTTTGACATAAAAAACATATATTTTGATATAAAATTTTTTCGCCAAAATATGTTTTTAGGAAGCGGATAAGTGCACCCCGAATAATTATAAATAACAATAACCTTCTTGTTGCGATTATATTTGATTCCTATGACAACATTGTACCGATTTATAAAATAAAAAGAAAAGATTTTGTCTCAACCAAATTTGTAGAAGATACAATATCAAAAAGGAAATAAAATATGGAAGGAGAAATTATAAACCGTATGAAAAAAGGAGAAATAAATTAAAAAAATATATATGTATAACTTTTGTTAACTTAAAGAATTCATTTATGTTTTGAATTTATTTATTTATATCACATTTTTAATATAATTGAATATAATTCTTAATACACTTGGTTAGTCTTCAATTTAAATTTCTTCATTTAAATGATTTTATTTTTATTCGAATCCATTTGAGTAAAGATAATTTCAATACAATATTTAGCACCTTTTAAACAGTTTTTTTTTTCGACTTTTCTTTCATTGTGAAAAAATAAAATAAAATTACTTAAAAATATTTTAATTAGGTACTTTTCTTTCAATCAAATATTATTTCAAACAAAGGCAGAGACAATCCTCGACTTTGATAATTCCGTTTTAGTTTGCTCTTCAACATGACTGGGAAGACAGCAAACAAAGGTCGGGAAAATATAGGCTTAGGCCTGCCCCATGCATTTAGAAGACGCCATTTGTATTCCGGTAACACACTACTTGGCTTCTTGGCCACCTCTTAACAGAACAAATTCCCTAGCAGCAACCTGTAAGATTGAATCGTGTTTGACTTTCATTTATAGCAAGGGGACAATACAGAATTTTTAAGTTGTTGAAAGAGTTTTCTTTACATATGATTGCAATTGTAAATATGAACTATTATTTTCTAAATAATTAAATGATTATTAGGAGAGAATAAGTACTTAGGGTCTATGGTAACTAGGAAAAATGAAATTCGAGAGGAATTAAAGGCGGGAATAAATACAGTAAATGCTTATTATTATTCGATCTCCCCGTTTTCTAAGCTTGCTTATTTTGTCCCGAAATCTAAACATAAGAATTTATAAAACCATCATTTTTTCAACTCTTCTTTACGGATATGAAACCTGCCGCTAACGCCGAAGAATGAACAACGTCATAAGGTATTTAAAAATAAAGTATTTCGTAGAATATTACGTTCAAAAAATGATGTGACCATTGAAGAATTTAGGACATCACAAAGCGGAATTACGAGCTTACACCCGGTATATATTATTCAAATGATAGCGTCACGAAGGTTAAGTTGGGCTTGTAAAGTTTCTAGGGTTAGTAACGAACGAATTCCTAAACTGTTAATTAACGCTGTGCCTATTGTGTAGCGTCAGAGGGATAGATGGGAAGATAACGTTAACAGTGACCTGGCCGATTTGGATTTGGGTAGTGATAAGTGAAGTTGGTAAGCAGAGATTGGTGATATCGGCATCGAGCCTTCGGGTTCGCTAACAAATCTTATTATATTATTATAATATACCGATGATTATTATGTCATCATAAAATTTAAAAGATGTATAGGGTTAGAAATATCACTGTTTTTCAAGTGACAAAAACGTTTTCCCATTTGCCTATATTTTTAAACTAATTCAAATCAGAAATCTTACATAACTGGACCTCAAAACTCTTAAAAATTAGCTTATTCCACTTTAAAAAACAACAGCTCATATATTTCTTTGTTAAATAGTATAAATTTGGCTATATGTATACACAAAAAATTAAAAAGAAGTTACATAACGCTAAAGAGATTATTAAGGAGCCTAAAAAATACATTTATTTTCGGAAATCGAATCCCCTTGAGTTTCATTAGATACGTAATTAAATAGTAGCTTTTTATTAATTATTTATTGATTATCAAACGAAGTACCAATATCGGTTAGTATTGGTCTAATAGACCTTAACATAGATAGTAAAAATTAATCAAGAATGATAAATAATATTTCGTTTTCGTTAACAAAGATTGATATTTACCCCAGGCCATCATTTATTTTCTGTAGGGAAGTCATATATGTATATCCATAGACGTTCGCATTTGTCCATTTTTACATTTCCTTTTTAGTACAGTTTCAGTCATGTCTATATACTCTCAGTATATGTTTTTATGGACCCGAAGGAAGACTGGTATTGATAAAAAAGTAAGTCTAAATAATAAATTAAAAACACTCCCAAATAAAAAGATGTTTGTAATTCTTTCTTAAACGTTAAAAAAAATAACCTACTTCGTCCTAAAAAATTGAAAAACATTTGAATTTAAAAAGAGTTCTGTGCATTAGAACAGCTCAGTATATTATCAAAGAAATAAAAGACGAAGTCAAATTTTTATAGAAACCTATTATTACAGAAGAGGGGAGATGAAGGTTTGAGAGAATGAAGAAATATTGGCCAAAGAGGAAAGAAGCACGCAAGGCAACTATTGGCATGTACTCCAAAGAGGTTGTAACGAAAAAGCACAGAAGTCTTGTCTATCAATGCACATGTTAAATTTGATAGATATTGCTATTGTTTAATAAAATTAAAAAGTTGTATTAACATTTCTAATCCATACTTGTTTTTAAATCTTTTTAATGAATATTCATCATTCTATAAACTACAAAATTTTAATGTATAATTTTTTTGGTGAAATAATCAAAATCATGATGAATTTTTTAGAATACTTTATTTTGCTTAATGTCTTCATTTAATGGTGTCAGAAACGATTCAATAAAAGTTAAACTCATAAAAAACTAGATTAGTTTTGCCTTAAGATTTATCAATTAATTAATAATTAATTAACTTTGTAGAGATAAATGATGATTCTTTAATTATCGCTACAGGCACTTATTTTCGCCAAAGTTAATCGATTACCCAAATGATGTACGTGGTACCATATCTTCCTACAAAGTAAACGAGGAATTATTTTTGTTTAATTGAGTTGAAATGTTAAAAGGAGTTGAGCATTGGGCTCCACTAAACCAATCAACTTTTCTCTTATTCATTCCTCGAAATCCAAAATCCACAATACTCCTTACATTGTTACAACAAAATCATTCATCTAGATTTCCCTTCAGCAGCTGATATGACTCGAACCCGACAACAATCCTTTAATGAAAGACTCTATTCCCACTAGTTTCCTAGACTAGCTTCAATTCGCGATAACCTACCGAGGTGTCTGAAAAGAAGATGGTCTCGTAACCTTCTAACTTTTTTTTTTTTTTTTAATTTATTTATTAATATCTACAACTGTATTACAATAATACAACAAGTAAATAGGCTAAGTGATATATAATGACATGATAATGACAAGTAGAGAAACTACCCACTGGTAGTACTCAAATCAAAGTTCAAGTAAGGAGGTCACGTGGCCATCTTCTTTTCAGACGCCTCGGAGGATTATCGGGAATTGAAGAGGAAGCTAGGTTTGAAACTAGAGGGTTTGAGTGGTAATGAAGTTTGTTATGAAAGGATAGATACCGGGTTCGGGCCAAATCAGCAACAAAAGGGACATTAAAGTCCTTATGGATGAGTTTATTCTTAACAAAATAAGGAGCATTGAGGATTTTACGAAGGATTTTGGACTGTAAGGATTGGATACGAGAGGAATTCGATGGCTTAGTGGAGCCCCAAAGCTCTACTCCGTAAGTCCAAATAGGTCGTATGATGGTCATGTAGATGAGTCTTTTGTAGTTAATTGGGAGCTTAGAGCGTTTGTCTAGTATGTGTTGAAGTAGCCTGAAACGTCGTGCGGTTTCTTGTCTTTTCAGTCTTGTATGAGGATTCCAGGTTAATCGTTTGTCAAGGTGCAATCCTAAGTATCGGATCTGTTCTACAGACACCAGAGGGATATTATTAAAGGATACTGTAGGGCAGGAAGTCATTGGTTTACGTCGTAAGGTAAAAGTGATTTGATGCGATTTTTGAGAATTTATTTTAATTCTCCAGTTTTGACACCATTCTTCAAGATCAGTGATATGGGATTGGAGGCTTTGGGATGCAATAACTGGATTGGTGTTGACTGATAATACACATGTATCATCAGCATACGTGGTAAGGATAGTATAAGGATGAGTTGGGATGTCAGCTGTATAAACTGTATATAGGATTGGACCAAGGATACTACCTTGAGGAACACCAGCAGATTGGGAAAAGAGGGACGAATAGACATTGTTATGGTTTACTTGGAAAGTTCTATTTGTGAGATAGGATTGTAGGATGAGAAAGTATGTAGAGGGTAGGAATTTGCGGAGTTTGTAGAGCAAGCCCGGATACCAGACTCGGTCAAAAGCCTGTTCCACGTCAAGAAAGACTCCCGAACAATATGATCCACGTTCTAATGCAGAGGAGATCACATCCACCACACGATGGCATTGCTGAATGGTGGAGTGGGAGACCTTCTAACTTAAAATTTTTATTTGAATACTATCAGTGGGTAGTTCCTCTACTTTCTATTACTTCGCTGTTATTTTTTTTCACTCGTAACTCGTACTTGTATTATTTATTATTGTAAATTTCCAAAAATTAATGGAGTTAAATAAATAAACAGATTTTGACAAATCTAATTCATATGTACTCTTCATTTTAGAATAGGATTATTGTAAGGATAGATTCGATACACGAGGAATGCAAGAGGACCAAAAATAAATTAAACCATTGTTTAAGGTTTACAATAATTTAATTTAAAAAACTCTGGTAGATGGATATATTATTTTTAATTAATGACTTTATCATGCAAATGGAATGATATTTGGTGACGACGTTGTCTAAGTGGGTCCATTAAGGAAGGGGAAAAAACGAGTACTTAGTTCTTTCAAGTTTTTTCCTCATTAATATAACTAAGATGTGGATCGTAAATAAGTATAAAGTACTTCCTGAAATTATTAAAGGAATGAAATGCGATCTCATTGATTCCGTGATAATTATAAAGACAAATATTCAAAGGAAATAAATAAATTATCACAGAATTTGATTAACAATTGATTAAGCTTGTCGGAACTTTGTAATGCCATAAGAAACGATGTTTATTTGGGATATTTTTCATAAATCCAAAATATATATAGGGCTGATATAGGAGGGTCCTAGATCGCATATGATCCATCTCCGGCTGCTAACAGAATAAATAAAAGCTTGCCAGGATTTGAACCAGGATTTTCGGCATGGAAACTCAGTGCTCTACCACTGAGCCACTCCGCTCCCCACTATTAAGAATATGAATCGAAAAAATAAAAATCAGTTTAGTCCCAGACTCTAAGGAATATTTGTGCCAAAATTTATGAAAATCGAACGACGCATTAAGGTAGTAATTGTATGAATAGTCTAATCGCAAGTATTTATTTTGTTTTTATTATCCGCATGTATACATTTTTAGTTTATTATTTTATTTTTTATTTATTTTTTTTATTTTTTTTTATTGTATGATTGTCTAATTACTTAGCGCTATTACTTTTTGCATACAAGCGGCAGGTTGTAATAATATTTCAATAAAGCGTATATAAGGAAAACAAATATAGAATTATACGTTATATATAATATAAAATATAAAAGAGCAAAAGCTCAAAAAATACTTGTTAAGACGTGAGTGAATAAATTCTAAATCCTTAAAATATCTATGCCTTACATGTCTTTTAGGTTGGAATTTTTCAATTAATGCCTCAACAAATAAAAATTCCTTGTTTAAATCCCCCAATAGTTTATATTTCCTATGAAGGATCTGTTGTGCTAAATGTGAAGATTCGTCGAATTGTACCTCTTTAGGCACCACAAACTATATTTAAAATTTATCAAATAATTCCTAATCCTTGATCAACATAAATATCATAAAACAATATTTGCAAAAATAAATATGCAAGGTACATTTTACGCTAAGCTTCACAGATTTGAGTTTTATTAAAATAAAAAAAAACAAGATTTCTTTTTTTCAAAAATTGGTTTAATTTTATTATAGCAATAATTTTTTCTTCCCTTTTTCTAACGAGCATTCAAGGAGATATTTTATATCAACGAAAATGGCTCTTCCATTATTTCTTTTTGTTTTCAACATAAAAACCCTACGATGGTTGAGAGAATATGATATGAATAATATACAATGACTACAATAATAAATGCAAAAATACATTTATTTTCATAATTAAAATTTTATAGTTCTTCAGAAATGTACATTCACATATTCAGTTGATCGGGGAAACTGATTTAAAGGCTTAAAAATTATTTGGGGTTATGCTCCATTTTAATGTTTGAACGATGCACTGAGCATTTATATTAATTATTAAAATAAAAAAATGTAAATAATTTATTTAATAAATAACTAAATTATTAATCTCAATTCACAATACCAGCGATATATGTTCCATAAACTATCGGATACGCCACAGTAGTTTTAGAAAGACCAGAGGCAACTTTAAATATTCATAAAACAGAAACAAACATCATCTATATGCAAGGCATGAGGAAAAATAGAGTTTATTTTTTACGAAACCGTAAAACGGATTTTTCCGAAATCCATCACACAATGAAAAGGAATAGCCGAGTAGCATTCGCAAGTAGAAATATACGACCGTCTGAAATGAAATTTCCAATTCAAAACGCATTTATACTGGATCGAAGAGAAAACCCCAGGAAAACCGATGGAAGATGCCTTATTCAAATTGTCTCTAACAAGAATAATTCACAAAAAAAGACTAAACATGGACCAGAATGAATAATTAGCTGTCAGAATCGTAGTTAGTTATATTTTAATCGCTATCTTGATCTGAGAATCCTCCTGCTCACTCATCCTCAGTAAAGTGGGTAAGGTACCTTTAATTGGTGGCAAAACCTGGTGATTGAGTAAGATTTCAGACTTATCACATTTCTGTGTAGCCGTTATTTAAAAAATTACAGTCTCTACCATGTACGGAAAACCAATCTCTATACCAAATTTCATTTAAATCGGTTCTACTACAAGTAGTTTAGGCGTCAAAGCGTAACAGACAGACAGAGTTACATTCGCATTTATAATATTAGTATAGATGACCTGATTTCAAATACTTTTTTTTATGAGCGTTAAGTTAAACTACTGAAGTAATTCATTATCAATATTTTAATATATAATAGCCTAGCTTAGAGGTAAATACCCTGGAGGACGGAGAACCTTCAGCGCAGACAACGGCGGCGCTAAGCCGAGGATTGGAGAATAAGAGGTGATGGGACGGTCCCGCGGGACATCATCCACCATCTTCCCTCCTGAGGGAACTTGGGACCTTCTTCCTTCTCGCTAGGCCACGCTCAACTAGTTTCAGGCTCGGCTTTTCTCCATTCAGTGAAAATTGTGGACAATTTTTCAGTAATTGAAAGAAAGAAAAGTCAAACAAATCACAAGCAGAAAAAAAACTGTAGCAGTATGCTATATTATAGCGTTACTGCCCAAGCTATGTTCTCAAGGATAAGTCAGATCCTTAAGTCAGACAACTACTTATCTTCAGAGTAAAGGTAATAAACCATAAAGATCATTTTACTCTACCTGGCCCAGGCCCACTACCATCCTGACATGTAGCAAGTACAACCTATAAAGGTCTTGGGTTCATTACTTGAAAGAGCCTGTGTTGTTTCTTAAATAGCGGTTGTGCAGTGGGCACCGCATGGTTCTTCCCTCAATTAAGAGTACCTAATTTATAGAGGTCAAGTTGAAGGTCAAGTTAGCACCAGGAGGGTCTAAAGATCCAAAAGGCTCCACCTGTGGATGTTTACAGATTAAATAATATATCTCCCACAGCCAGATGAAGAATCCTTTTGACAGCCTTATTTTCATCCGTTGTTTGCATTGGGTGTTAATATTATTGAAAATATTAAATATCATTATACCTCACTCTGATATGGCCATTAGGACGATGCTGTACTGTGAGTACTAAATTTTTTTCAACCAGATTTAAGCAGTACGAGTACTTGACACTGCAAAGGCTCTGGAACAGCCATTTTACGGTTCCTCTGAAGTACAACTTAAAAATCCTGAGCCCAGGCGACGAGCCCACAACTGGGGAATGAAAAATGTTTACGCTAACAACTACACCATAAATGATATTATAACTGTTCTCCAATCACAAGATCAAGACACTACCAACAGTACTAGACAAAATTCAGTATTTTTTTATTCTAGTTGAGATAGGGTAAATACTATAATTATGATAATTACTTTAAAGTATTAAGGGTTGGACAACCTACCATCAGAGTTGTTCAAAGATGGGGGAGAAACGGTAAGAGTCAAATTATTAGAACTAATCCAGAAGATATGGGATAAAGAGAAGATACCCGAAGCTTGGAAAACAGGTCTAATATGCCCTATTCTAAAGAAGGGGTCCATGTACGAGTGTGGGAATTACAGAGGCATAGCGCTCCTTCCCACCGCCTATAAGATAATGACCAACATATTACATAATCGGATATACCCGTATTACGAAAAAATAGCAGGTGACCAGCAAGCAGGATTCAGAAAGGGGAGGAGTAGGCTAGACCAGATATTCATACTGAAACAGGTACTCGAAAAACGATGGGAAGTAGACCGAGATGTACATGCATTATTTGTCGATTTCAAAGCTGCATATGATTCCGTCGACCGAAACTGTCTATGGAAGATCATGACTGAGCTGGGTATCCCCGGTAAACTAGTGAGATTGACTAAGGCGTGTGCAGGTGACCCTAGATGCAGAGTCCTAGTACAGGGAGATGTGTCTGAGGCTTTTGAAGTTGGAACCGGCCTAAGGCAGGGAGACGGACTCTCGCCTTTACTGTTCAACATAGCCCTCGAAAAGGTAATAAGAACAACATCAAGAGTGAAGGGCGGGGTGCACGTCGGGGTGGAGCATAAAATTCTTGCTTACGCCGATGATATAGCAATCCTCGGAAAAAATGAAAAAAAAAAAAAAAAATGAAAAGGATATTGAGAGACTCGCCAAGACGCTGATGAGAGAAGCAGACCAAATCGGCTTACAGGTAAATGAGGAAAAAACCAAATATATGACAGTGAGCCGTAAAGTCCATCCCAGAAAAAGCATCTGCGTGGATCGCAAATCGTTCCCGAAAGTGGATAACTTTAATTATCTTGGCTCCACAATAACCTCAACCAATGAACAATTAACTGAGTTAGACCAGCGTATAACAAGCACAAACAGAGCATTCTTCGCTCTTTCAAGAGTATTGAAATCCCGAAGCATCTCTAGAAACTTAAAACTAAGGGTTTATAATGCGGTAATAAAGCCGATTCTGATATATGGCTGTGAGACGTGGGCTCTCACTGGCACCCTGGAAAGCAGAATAGAGAGATGCGAAAGGAAAATCCTTCGCACGATAACCGGAGCGGTCTGGGATGAGAGTCTACACTCTTGGAGGAGAAGGACCAATAAGGAATTGCTCACAGAAACTGGTCAGGCGATATCTCAGGATATGAAATCAAGAAGGTTAAGATGGGCGGGGCATGTTGCTCGAAGCAATCCGTCAGGACGCCTCTACGCAACAATGAATGCCACAATAGTTGGCAAGAGACCGCGTGGGAGGCCAAAGACCAGATGGATAGATAGGGTCAACAAAGATGCTGAGGAGCTACATGTGGCAGACTGGAAATCAGCGGCCCAGGATAGACAGAGGTGGAGAAGGCTGGTAAAGGCGGCCAAAGATCTACAAGGTCTGTAGAGCCAACAGAAAAAAAAAAAAAAAAAAATTACTTTAAAGTAAGGAATTATGGTAGCTGTGTCTGTAGAGCGCTGTGTTGTTATGCTGGAGGTAGCGGGTTCAAATCCAGCTGAGATAGATAAATTATTTAATAGTTAACAGCGACGGATGGACCTTGTGCAATATGTAGACCAACATTGGGCCACCCAGCCTTCATAAAATAGTTTCCTATAATTAGGGGTAGAACCAGGCGGTGATAAATGAGCGTGATCCCGGACAAGTCACCTCTCTGACCTTTGTCCTAGAAGCAGTACAGTCTCTACCATGTACTGAAATCGTTAGTTGAATTACGTTATTATTTTTTTAATTTACTACATTATATTGTGGATGTCTAGGCTAATGGTGCAAGTAAAATATTTTTTTGTGATACTAAGTTAGGCGGACAGGGTATGCTCTCAAGTAATTTTTATAGCCTAGGTTTAGTACTCGGATAAAGGAAAATCGAGTCATTAAATTATTTATACCGTTATTATTATTATTATTTATAAAGTATATCGTTAGATATATTTATACCGACACCGGAGGGTCGCATTAGGATCAAGCCTCCAGATACCAACAATTTGCGATGAATAAACCATCAGCTGTGAAGACAATTATAATCCTTTTTGGCGCCCTCCACCAGCTCCAGGTCCTGAATAATTCTTTGCAGTTATTAACGCCATAGGGATCACAACTCTGTCTTATATATATTCCACTACTCAAAAAATACTTCAGTTTATTCTGTTTTAAAAAAGTATGAGCATTTTATACATTCAAGAAAAAATGTAAGAAATTTACATTTAAATTCCTAAAACATAGGTCTCTTAATTTGCTTTTGAAGTTCGATAGGTGGTAATGAATTCAATCATGGAAATAAATTACAATTTTGTAAGTAAATATAAATTATGTTAGTAATTATAAATTATAACGTATGTTTTGAAACGTTCATTTATATCTTTAAAACCTTAAAATTAAGTTCTGGGTCACTTGTGGTGTAGTGTTTAAAATAACAACCTTCTGACATTATAGTCGTGGTTCCTCGCCCTGGCAGGTGGCATTAGGATTTTTGAAATGCATTTTTTTGAAATGTTTGAAGATCCTAAGTCATGCCGTCCTTCTTATGGGAGGTAAAATTCCTCTGCGATGTAATGTACAGGTTGAAGATCTCTATCGTAATTAAAACTAGATAGGCAATATTCAGTATTCCTATTGTAGCATCGTCCAAGTAACCATAGTAGCTTAAAAATTACCTTGAAAAACAGTCCATAAACTGAAGTGATCATACTAAAGATTGTGAATATGTATCCATGGAATTTCAAGTGTTAATATTTCTTCAGCTTGAAAAATTAAATCAGCTTTTTTTCTTTTTTAAACAATTTGTAAGGAAAATACTGACCCGTAAATAAAAGTAGTTCATAGTATTGAGAAAAATTGATCGTGGGCCATTCTCTTTTCCTCAATACTCATGAAATTGAACTCCAACTGTCCTCGAAGTTCGGGAGACCCATCTTTAAATTCACAGGTATATTATGGGAGTTATATTTGCGCATGGGTATGAACGATTAGAAGAACGGATCCGATATAATTTATAGAGGATCATTAATTACATCGATTAACTACCTCGATTCAAATAACTCAGTTAGCGTCCGAAGGTGAAAAGTCGTTTTATTATAGGTGTGCCAAAGAAAATACGTTTTTAACTTGCAAATTGTTTGGTAAAATGAAAGCATTCAAGTACTAACTTACAACATAATAATAAAATTAAAAAATTCTATATTTTATATAACAAAACCCTTGTAGAGTCTTATATATCGTAGAGTATGTGATAGAGACTAAACTGTTTCTTGGACAACTGTTGTTCATGGAAGTGATTTTTCCAATATCACACTCAACCGCCATGTTCTTAGTTCTATCTTGAGTATTCAATTCATAGGTGCTCGGGAGAGTCCCAGGTATCAAAAGATCCATCCGACTGTTATCAAATTAAATAAAATCTGCCAGAAGCAGGATGGAACCATAAGCATGGAAACTCAGCGTTCCTGAGATACGCTGAGACACTCCGCTCTTTACTAATTAATACGATCGCTTTAAATTTCATAAATAACATGTTAGGTCAAGCGGAACAATCGGTTTACAGGAACACTAATCAGATACTTTTAGAATTATCGGTTGAACAGCCTTCCAGCCAATCAGATCACTGGAAGATTGGGCTCCTCCCCCAAACCAGAACTGGTATGAATACTGAATGATACAAGGATATTTTCAGAAGACTGGTAAAGTGCCAGAAGAGTACTTGAGGAAGCTAGTAGCATGTTAGCAAACTAACCAGCAGTCGTACAGGGTCAAAACCAGAAGATTTATTTGATGAATAAAAATAATATTTTCTTTAAATTTATATAAAATATTATTCGAAACTTGGATTTGAAAGGCATATTACATGTCTAAACATGAAATATATCCAAATAATAGTAGACAAATTGTCAACTGAAACCTAGATAAAATAAAAGAGAGATATCATGTACACTTCATTATAAAGAAAACAAATGTATGCATCATTACTCCTATTATTTGTTAATTATATTTCGTCATCTCTATTAGATCTATTTGAATTACTTTCTTAATTTTCATTACCTTATTTTTATTTTTTATTACCTAATGATTTATTTTTATTACTTTCTTTATTACTTACTTTATTCTCTATCATTTATTTATTTTACCTTCTTCATTAATTATTTGTTAATACTCTACATTTATTCCCATTGCTTTGTATATTTATAGGTCCCATCTTTATGTTTTATTCCTCAGGTACCTTGATGCCTACGTATTTTAATATTTACCATAGATATTTTAATTTGTCTATATTATTGGCTTTCCAATAATCAGTTCTCCCTATTTAAGATATTTTTTTTTAACTCCACCCTGAAGATTTTCTTCCTCTTAAAGAAAAATGAGTTTGTTGGTCTGAGATAAGCTATATCTGTTTTTCATGGCTTATTTTTATTTTTTATTTTTTTGTCCTCATATTGACTGGAGTTTGGAGCGTAATTTCCGGATATTTGAAGTAATTAAAACTCTACCTAAAGTAGTATCTTATTTTTTCCGCAGTAAATAATTTTAAATGTTTTTTATATAAAATTCGATATTTATTAGCACTATCATTTATACAGTTGCCTGAAAGCACAGCGTACACAGGCCATATATCTTTCTGTTTACTTTGCCCGAATAGTCCTGTTTACGCCAATACTCCAACACTGACGTAACCCTACATCGTGGCCATATCCCCGTCGGGCAGGCGAGGCAATAAGGAAAAGCAGTATTCGGGAGGCCGGCTATAATATCTAGTCCAACTTCTATCTTTCCCGCCTGGAATTATGTAACGTGCACTAAGTCGGAGTAGATTAGTATCAAACTTTATCTGGATAAAACTTCGTCTCGCACTTACTTGTCAACAGTTATTTTTTTATTCAACGGTCAATCATTTACAATGTATTTTCATGGTTAAAAGTTTTATCTAATGGCCTGAGAAAAAATCTATAATCTATAATTTTGTAAAATCAACCAGGACTTTTACTATATAATATTCCGGACTTTATTATACGAGTACATAATGATTATTAATATTTACCATGACATAAAAAAAAACTACAACCGATGTTCTTGGGAGGTCAGTACATGGTAGAAACTGAAGACAACCCTTTTATATTGAGGTGATTTGTTTGAGACAACGTTCAAACTCCCTATTTCCAACAATTAAGGGTCTGCAGATCTGTCGGGGTTCCATACACACACACACACACACACACACACACACATATATATATATATATATATATATATATATATATTCATAAAATAGGAAACTATTACGCTCCAAACTCCAGTCAATATGAGGACAAAAAAATAAAAATAAGCTATGAAAACCAGATATAGCATAACATCAAGAAACTCATTTTTCTTTAAGAGGAAGAAAATGTACCGGGTGGAGGTAAAAAAAAAGTATACATTTTTTGAATAATTTATTTTTTTATAATTTATTTTATTGCTGTATGATATATTTTTTTTAAAATATTTTATTTGAAAAGAAATGAAAGATATGACCAGGACTGGAACTCGAACCCGGGTCTCCCACCTCTCCGTGGTGGCACCTTAACCATCTCGGCTATCCTGGCCTGGCCTGTTCCTGGTCATATCTTTTCTTTTCAAATAAAATATTTAAAAAAACATATCATATAGCAATAAAATAAATTATAATAATATTAATGACATAGTCAACTATATCCAAAAATAAAGTAATGTTCAATTAACGTTCTCCGCGTGTATACATCGCAAATTGCGAGAGCAGGGAGATATAGGATCAGTGAAAGAAGAGATATGACCGAGAAGCGAGCGAGGATAGCCGAGATGGTTAAGGTGCCACCACGGAGAGGTGGGAGACCCGGGATCGAGTCCCGGTCCTGGTCATATCTTTTCTTTTTCAATAAAATATTTAAAAAATTAATTTTTTTGTTTAGTCGTTTTGGTTTTGCTTTTTAAGAAGATATACATGGGTTCAGTTGTTAATAATTAATTTATTATTTTTTTTAACTTTATAAACATTTTATGATTTGTATTATGCAGCCTTCTGGCCTAATATATATTGCGTTTCTTCTTCTGTTCATGTTTTTTACTCTAAAAGGACTTAGTCCCAGAATAATGTTACTTTTCTCTTCTATTGTATTCTATTCTATGGATTTAACCTGATTAAATAATCTGCCACAGGTGGATTATAAACCAACATTTTCAGGGCTCTATCAGTGAGCTACCCCGCTATCTAATTTTGTTATTTTATATTTATATTTATTTAAATTATTTTATATTTATTATAGTTAGTAGTATTTAGGATTGTCATTGCTACATAAAGTGACGTTAAATGAATAATAAATAAAAAATCTAATGATGGATAAATTAAAAAGCCTCTCTGGCATTGGCTAAGATCCAAACTAAAATTCTACACAGAATGGAAGAAAGAGCACGGAGAGAGTTTGGTGCTCATTCTATTCAACAAGTGACTCCGCCCCAAATTAATTCGACCGTGGTTCGAATACAGATCAGCTTCATTTTCCTTACACACTTATTTAAACCATTTTCAATCGTTTATTTCAGTTTAGTGCTAACATTAGAATATGATAAATTTTATCCGGAATTCTTAGGTATTCCGCCGTTCCAAATGAGTGGTTTAAGTAGAAAAATACTATTTAGCATTGAGACTGACGGTTAGCAAGTATAAATATTAAATTAAAATTATGAATATTCAAAGCAGATTTAAATATTATTGTTCTTTTATGTTACATTTCCTGTCGAGAAGTTTAAGTAGTAAGAGTCTATGTTAACTAAGAAAAATGAAATTCAAGAGGAATTAAAGGCTCGAATAAAGACAGGAAATGCTTGTTCTTATTCGTTCTTCAAATAACTAAGCTCGCGTCTTTTGTCCCGAAATCAAATAAAATCAGAATTTAGTTTATGTCATCTTTCTAACTCTTCTTTACTGATGTGAAACGTGGCCGCTAACGCTGACGCTAACGACGAGACCTCAGGCAAATTTAGGAGTTAACAAATTGCGGAATTGAGATGCATGCACACGGTTAATTTTATTCAAGTGATAGCATCACGAAGATTAGGATGGGCTTGTAAAGTTGCAAGACTTAGAACGGAATAATTCCTAAAAGGTTTATAAATGATGTGCTGACTAGGGGGAGGAGGCGTCTGATGGGCAGACCGAGGCGTACGTTGGAAGATTGCGTTAAGAGTAGACCCAAAAAGAATCTGGGTTTGGGTCTATCCGTGAGTTTGTAAGCAGTGATTGGTCGTGTCGGCATCGAGCCTTCGGGTTCGCTAAGCCTTATTATTATTATCATAGATTACATTTGAACCTGCGCAGTATCTACTCCAGAAATTGTATCACAATGTTTTATTTTTCTCCTCGATTTGCAGGTATATTGAGTTATAGGAAAGCTATAGGCCTTATTGTATTTTATTTTTCTCTTCTCATAGAAATTCCAGATAGCAGGGAGTTGGTAAGACAAAGAACAAGTGGATTTTGTGTAGGTGAGTGGAATGCTGCGGTATTTGATGTGAAGATATGATTTTACATACGGTGATTCGATATTAGCGAGGGAGCATTAAATATTTTTTTTTAATTTTGGATTGTGTTGTTTGTATCTTGTGTATGTAGACGTGTTTTTCTGATAGTGCATAATAAAGCACTTCTTATCAATATTAGTATAAATCGTGAAAGTGGAGAACTTATGCACACTTTAGGTAAGCTGCGCCAATGTATTTTAAACATTAAAAAGTAGTATTTACAATAAATGTCGTTAGAAACAGTTTATAATTGTATCTACGCTTTTTTTTCGTAGTAAATGTCGTCATTTGCATCTAAAATGAGAAACAACACATTTCAGGAGAGTGAAAAAAATATTTCAATCCTTTTTTAAGATTGGTGTGTTTCGTAAAACGTTTTTCAGTATGCTATTGTGCATTGTTTTCGTGTCTCATAGAAGACTATATGAAATTTATATCAATTATAAATCCTAAACCAATCGTTATAGATTGAAATAGAAAAATTTGATTTTTCACTTTCTATACTTTGCATCTGTATCGACCATATTTACCAACAACGATCATTACATCACTAGCCTTTGTAATTAAAATGCTTAAATCCTCTTTTTTTAAATAATAATATTTCATAAAAACAAGTAATGTAATTTGTTTTGTTATAACATGTTAATAAAAAAATAAAAGTCATATAGCTGTTATGACATAATTTTAAAATTGCTATTAATAAGAAATATAAGATGTCTGGAAATAGTTGTATTATGCTAACTGACACACTAAGTCACCCTGGGCAGTTTTAGCTTACAACATATGTGACACACTAGAAGGTTGTATAAAGGAGGTGAAATGTAAGATATATAAAAATCCGGGAGAGGTAGAAGGAGACCAATATAACAACACAAGAGCACAATAACATTTCACCCCCTTCTTCAATCTCAGCTTAGCTTATGTCCGTCTTCTTTCTTTATTTACTTCTGTTATAAAAATATAAATAAATAGATACTCCCAAACACACACGTGATTATATGTATAAATAAATAAATAAATATAATTTATTTATTTATACATATGAAGGAATATAGAAGAAATATAGATCTGCTGATCCCGAACAGTCATAATCCTTAGATCTATGCTGATCCATCACTGACCTTGGAGCTCGGCGTATACGCCTCTGGATAGGACAATGGTGAAATAACCACAAAAGGACGGTCAAGGAATTCTAGGACGCTTACCATGGAAACCGTGGTTCATAGACGTTAAGTTGGTTGACTCCTCTATCCTATTTATAATGTCGCAATACCACTTACAAAAGCGACCAAAGATCTGATGGCAACGGCAATAGAAAAACATCTAAAATGTGTTTAGTAATTTATAATTTTCTTTCTGTTTTTTCACAATACAACAGTATTAGCCTTCACGAAGAAAATTATCAACAGCTGATTAACTAAAGACTTTGCAAATTATTATGTTTTTTTTTATGAGTAATGCAATGTTATGATTAAAATTTCTAAAACTGTTAAAGAACTTGACAACTATTAGAATAAACCTTTAAATGTAATATTGTACAGTTAGACAATGTAAATAGCTAATAAAAATTCTCTAACAGTAAAAAATTATTTATTTACTATTTGAGAATTTCCTTAGACCGCAACCCTGGTTACTTTATCTTATAGCAGGGTAATATCAGCCATTTGCTTTCCTAAAAAAGTATTAAAACGTGATCATTCTCGACTTTTATGAACCATTTTCATGTATTATAACACGTCACCAGACAAAGTGCATCCTAAACGAATGGCATAAATGAAGACAACCAAAAGACATGACGGAGATGGAGGTAGCATGGTTTGGAAATTACTTTAGGTGATAGTTGGAGATTACATTAAAACTAAAAATAAGGTTGTATAATAAATAGTTAAAAATTTAGTATCTCGTTTTTGATCATACAATCATATAACCACTAGGAAAAAAAGTGTATTACAGACCTAAACAAATAAATAAAAAACCTGATTCCGGCCAGGATCGAACTGGCGACCTTCTGCGTGTAAAGCAGATGTGATAACCACTACACCACGGAACCGACGTGAAAGGCATATGAGCTATTTTATTATAAAAAACGTGAATATACTTCCCTTAATACTAAAAAGAAGTTTACTTTTAAATAATTAAACGGGGGAAAATAAGATATGAATAATTAAAAAAAAATAGCAAAGAAAAAAAGCAAAAAATTGAATTCGATGGATTTTCCATGTTTCTTTTATCACTGCTTAATAGAACCTCTATATCGCTCCTTCTATAGAACTCTAAATTTGAGTGAAGCCTTCAGTCGCAATCACATTGGTTTAAGCTGTTAAATTAAGGAACCACATAATTTAAATTCCATTTCCAACATATTTTGTCATGCCATATTTTGAGTTGTTGTTTCCGGGTAGCGGGTAGATACTTCTTCATGAACCCGGTGAGGAACAGATCTACTTCAGGGAACTAGAGACCTTGCCCAAGCGAGCTCTTGTTATCCTCATCGTCATATATCCCAGGGGAAACATGACCAGTTCCTAAATCCTTTCCACCAAAACTCTATTCCCTCTCCTCCTTATCTGTACTCCAACCCTGCCTTCTGGGGAACAGAGGGCCAGTTATCCCGAAGTAATGGGATCTCTTTTGCTGGGCCAATCACCTGTAAAGGGGTAAGATGATTCAGAGAAGAAATGGAAGCCTCGGAATGATTTAGGCTCCTCCATACTGCAAGGTACATGGAGGAAGGAAAAGAAGAAAAAGAGTTGCTGCTTGAACTTGAAGTTTAATGAAAATAATTCCATAAGTTATAATAAAAACAGATTTGAGCTTTTAGAAGTTTTGACAAAAAAAATATTTTTTTTTAACGATTTTAACAACTTGATTGTTATACGTCTATAAAGGTCACGCTACAGTTCTCGATTCAGCCAGCCTTCTTCTCTAAGACCTCTTCTGCGATGCTCTTCTCTACATCCTGCAATCATCTTTTTTTGGGTCGTCCTCTTTTACTTTTTTCCGTAGGGCAATATTCGGATCTCGTTACTCTGCCATTCTTTTTAAGTGGCCATACCATTTCAATCTTCTTCTTTCTACTGTGAACAGAATCATTATTTCCTGATCAATCAATTGCCTAATTGCTCTATTAGGGATGTGCTGAATTCTGGAAATAGCACAACACACATAATCGTCCACATTTCGGATCCGTAGAGGATAATAAATACTTTCAATTGACGAGTGGAACATCATTTTTTTTTTTTAAGGTTTACCTTTTTTATCCACAGAACAGAGTTACGATACCCAAGAATTTTTCTGAAATTTACGATTTTATCTGTGATATCTTTATTGAAGCTTCCATCGACTGATAGCCATCTGCTTAGATATTTGCATTCATGGTTTTTTCCAATTTCCCAATTTTCGAGGGATAAGGTTGTATTCGCATGTATCGTCGTGTACTCTGTTTTCTTCCTGTTCATTTCCAGACCCCAAGCAGCATATTCCTCCTGAAGTTTCCTTAGCATGTAGCATCACTTGTAACTATCACCTGGTCATCAGCAAATTTTAAGCTGCAGAGGACTTTATTACTAATTTGTACACCCATTCCCCTACACTTCCTCTTCCAAATTTTTAGGACCTTTCAATATACAGGCTGAATAACAGAGGGGATAGAGGGCATCCTTGTTTGAGACGTTTAGTGATAGGGATGTGGTCTGCCAGTCCATTCCACAGTTTTTCCTAGCTTTTGCCCCATTATATAAGCTTTTGATGGTTCTTATTAAATGTTTGTTTAATATTGTGTTTTCCAGTGATTCCCATAGTTTGCATAATGGGACCGTATCATAGGCTTTATGGAGATCTATGAAGACCATATACACTTCGCTATTGCAAGCATACTTTTTTCAATCATCTGCGTGAGGACAAATACACGGTCAATATATGACCTGTTCGCCCGAAAACCAGCCTGTTCTTCAGTTCCCATAACATTCTACTTGTAGCCTAGCGCTTAATATTCGGCCGTAAAGGCGAATGATGCTGCTGGTAACTGTGGTCCCTCCGTAATCAGAAAATTTCTTTTTAGTCCCCTTCTTAAAAATGAGTTAAGTGTCCTTCAGTCAGCACAGTTCCATTTCTTACGCACGTTGTCATAAGATCAGCCAGGTAGTTTTTTAAGTTCAAGTGGCCCATTTTTAAAAAGTTCAACAGGAATATTGTTTGGGCCTGGAGATCGTCTGTTTTAATGGTTTAATAAAACAATTTCAATCAATCATTAAAATAAGAATGATTTTCTTTATCAATACACACATTTTTATTATTTTAACCAACATGAAACTTTTAAATACCTCTGTTCAAAAATTAGGTTTTATGAATTATGATATTTTTCTCTTGAAAGAGCGGTATGTATCAGGCGTGGTTTAATATAGAGCAACCAAAAGTAATGCTCACATTGAAGTAGAGAAGAATTTAAAAGGAATTATTAATAAAGTAAAAAACAACAATGAGGCGTAAAAAATAAATCTAGAAATTAATTTAACTGCAGAACAAAAGGACTATTTATAAATTTTTAGAATTAGAATTTTCGTTGAACAGGTCATTATGTTTATGTTTATATCTACTCAGCCGATATGAGAAACTTAATTTTGAAATAAATAAAAATAATAACTAGAAAAATTGTATTCCGGCCAGGATCGCAATGGCGACCTTCTGCGTGTAAAGCACATGTGAAAACCAAGGAACCGACGTGAGAGGAAAGAATCCTTGAATAAAATAATCAATTTTCACTACACACAGTCTGATCGGAAAACACAACACATCAAAGATAAATAAGTTATTACTGATAAACAAATAAACTAAATAGCAATGAGAAATGTGAAAAATGATCTGACGAAACGGTGTTTGTTCATTATTCAATATCACTATTCTAAAAGAAACTCATTATCACATTAAACACACACCTATATATGAAATTTCATTCCAGAGCGAACCAAGTTAAAGTATTAAGTACAAATTAAATGTGAAATGAAAATCAATAGGCATTCGAGGATGGTAACATTAAATCAGGAACAAGTAATAAACTTGTGATACATTACGCTGTTCTAATGCAGTAACATATAACTATATATATTCATGTCCGAATAATCCAAACTCCCTTACATAAATTAGATCAGTTTGCAGTTATATTAATAATATAAAACTCGAAAGGCTTAAAGAAAAATTGTTAACAAAAGTAGAAAACAAATATAAAAATCTGACCCCATGCAAATCAGCGTCAATATTGCAATATGCTAGAATAAAAATAACCGAGGCAGTTCTATGTTTGGAACTTGCCCTTACAAGATCTTTAGACCTCTCTCGATGTGAATAGATTTAAAATTTTGGAAGGACCAATTTCGGAAGCAGTAATGCATAATCTCATTAAATTCACAAAGAATAAGTAGCAAAATAAGTGATAATTATTCAATTTTAGCTATCAATTAATTAAAATCCTCCCAACTAGGCCTCGGTCTACTCCTAAGATAAAACATTTGAGAAATTCGTTCGTATTAAAACATATATAACTTATAAGTGTTCATTATTGTTCGTATTTGTTTCGGAGTTTATAAGGCACAAAAAATAGAAGAGTTTCTTAGCATTATATTATAAACTTGAATAATTATTAGTTGACCATAGAATAAATTATCTATGAGGAAGAAAATAGATGAAAGTAAAAAATAACAATTCCTTTGAACCGACGTTTCGAGCCACGTTGCAGGTCTTCTTCAGGGCTGAATAAACACGAAACAAAACTACATGGATTAAACAACAAATTAATATTGGAATATTATTGGAATTATATTATTACCAATTACACTAATTGGAAATAATATATAAAACAATATAATTGGAATATGCAAGATAAAAAAATCATTATAAAGATGTATATATCAGTCATTAACTAAGACAAGAGGATATACATTAACAACATCATGATTAATCTAATATGTAGGTAAAAGAATTAGAACACTCTAAAAGGCAATAAATAAATAATCAATTTATATATATTCTTTTTAAGTAAAGCAAACTTTTTTTTACTATTATTATATCGAATTTAACAGGTATTGTAAATACCAATCAAGTTGTTGGAAACTGTTGGGAAATGTTTAATGTGCATTATATACCTGTAATTAAAACTAGGCATAGAATCATGAGCATAAGAGAAATGAAGGAAAAATCAAAGATAATTAATAAACAAAAATACAAAATTAGTATGAGGTCAAACATCTAAATCTATTTATGTCCTAAAAACCGTCATATTGAATGAAAAAAAATACAAAAAATAGCTAAATGACAATAAATAAATAAATAGTTACAATAAATTTTATAAGCCGATGGGCCAATTTATAATTATTAATTGCTAATAATGAACTATAATTAATTAAAATGAACACATCCATAGAATCCCTTTGGAACTTAATACTGGTGTTGAAGGGTAATGCTCCGGTTACCGAGTTCAATGTAATGAAAGTGGAAATATCGGGTAACAGTTATGCAAGCATAATTCCAAAGATACAACAACGAGTAAATTACGTATTTCTAAATATGCTAAATGTATTATTTCATCCCTTATTACTCAAGACTTGGGTTTCTGGTCATTACTTTTTTTAATAAATATATGTGCTCTTTGCTTACAAATATTCGAGAATAGCTTTTCCTGTGTGTAATTATTTTAAATAAGTTTTTGAAAAAAAGTAATAATGAAATAGTTAAGAATATAAATTAAGTTTTAAATTATTAAAAAAAAAATTGATTCCGGCCAGGATCGAACTGGCGACCTTCTGCGTGTAAAGCAGATGTAATAACCACTACACCACGGAACCGACGTGAAAGTTTAGGATACTATTTTGCAAAAAAAAAAATTTTTTCTCGTTACACCATGGATCATATAAAATAAATAAATGTTTATAATTAGATAATATTTATTGACCGTCAAGACAATGAATATTATCAAAGTCAAATACCAGAAACCGCTCATTAATAGGTTGGGTCAAATGTGGTGTAGTGTTTAGCGTTTCATATTTGAGGTCCTAGATTCGCACCCTGGCAGGTGGCCTTAAGATTTTTCGAAGAAAGAAAGAAACAGAAGTATAATAACCGTCCTTCGGAGTGAACGTAAGAAAACGGTCCCGATCATGTGCGGTATCATATGACCGTTTAGATCCCTATGCTAATTATATATATATCTGAACAGACAAAACTTGATACTCCCACTGCAGCTTCGTCCGATTAGCTATAGCAGCATAAAGTAACGTTAAACAATTTAACGAACTCATTATAATCATATTAGTTATTCTAATCAAAATATCATAGATCATCCCTAAACATGGGCAAATAATTTTCTATTATATTTTTTTCCTATAATGTATATGTTTTCACTCCAATCTATTATTAAGATCGTTGGTAAAATAGACAAGCTTAACCTAGATTAAATCTAGAACAGTAACATATGTGCTTGTTTTGCGATCATAATGAGACGTTAATCAAATAAACAAACAAATGATATGGGTAAGGAATATCGACCAACCTATATTTCTCTCTTTCTCTCTCTCTCACTCTCTCTCTCTCTCTCTCTCTCTCTCTCTCTCTCTCTCTCTCTCTCTCTCTCTCTCTCTCTCTCTCAATGAATATTATCAAAGTCAAATACCAGAAACCTCTCATTAATAAGTTGGGTCAAATGTTGTGTAGTGTCAAGATTAAAATAATTTTTTTTTAATTTTTTCATTTGTGTACACGAACAGAGGGCATGGACCTGTAAAAGAAGCTGTGTTAAGTAGAACAAGTTTGCTATCTGAATCCGGTGAAAGAAATGCAGAAATAAAAAAAAAAAACGGGAAGAAAGCAGTCGGAATGGTTTACCCTGGAGAAATATTTAGATAGATAAGAAAAATTTAAGAAACATTCAAGAAAGTGTAATGCTATATGGGACTGAGACATATTCCCTCAGTGTAAAAAGAAAAAAAAATCCGAGCAGCAGCAATGGATTTTCGATGAAGAGCAGGATAGGTATCAAGGATCAAAAGGGAAATAAATATTACAACTTTCCTAAAAGGACGAAGAGAGAGAGAGAGTGAGGGGAGGAGGGGGTGAGAGGGGGGGTGAGAGGGGGGGGAGAGAGGAGGGGAGAGAGAAAGTTAAGGCTTGAGTTTGTTTGAGGATAAGTCGAGGAAATTCGTGTGGAAAAGAAATAAACAAACAATTATGTAATTTATTTTATTAAAATTCCAAATGTAACTATACATATTTAATTGATTGCATAATTTTTACCAATTCAATTAATTTTATTATGCCTGCCTACTCAATTCAATTTACTATGTTTACCTATACAATTAATTATATTTCATTGTGTTTATCTAATCATTTTATTTTATTATTCTTACCTATTTAATTTTTTTTGACATTTTATTATTTTTATATATTCAACTTATTTTATTATAATTACTTATGAAATTAATTTTGTTCGTTACCTATTCAACTCATTTTATTACATTTACCTATTTAGTTACCTTTATATTTACATATCCAGTTCATTTTATTATGTTTACGTAAACATTTTATTTTATTATTCACACCTGTTTAATAAAGTTTGTCATAAATACCTATATAATTATCATAGATCATGTTAACCTATTCAATCCATTTCTCTAAGTGTAACTATTCAATTAATGTTATTTTGTTTGCCTATTTAATTTGTATGTATCATACAGAATGTATAATAAGATCTGTTAAGATGCATTTGAACAATACTAATGGAGTATTTTGTTACGGATTTCCACATAACAGGTCTACGTTAAGATTTACTTGAGGAAAGACGAATAGAAACTTTATTACTGTTAATTATTCCAATAAAAATGCCAATAAACTTCATAAAAGTTTGAATTCGCAATCTATATAAATGATACAGGTTTTTTTTTATGAATGTTTAAAATTTACTTAAGTCGTTATTAATAGTGGAAGTCAATTATTAATATAATTCAGAAAAATAATAATTCTTGATAGTTATTTGCCTTAAGGAGGGATAAGATGTAAATTCAGTTGTTTTTTTTATTTCCTTTTTCTTCCATTATGGTTGAAAAATCCTCTCTAATTTCGGATGGTTACAATAAACCTTAATTTAAATTATAATTAAGTTGCACTAGTGAAGCTTAAGTCTAGTTACAATCACTGCTTTCTTTTACTCAGCATCGCTAAAAATTAGAAAATATTTTGTTTTGTTGTCTGACATCAGCTTCCGTAAAGCCTTAATTCCATTATGCTTATGATTTACAGCCCTTTTCTGTTTTAATTAAATATTTTTTGTAGAGGTAGCTAAAAAGACAATAGTGCTAAAAAAAACTTTGTTTGTTTTACCTCCTGTCCGCGGAACGGCGGACAAACCCCCATTTTACAAGTTATACAACTGTACATTTAATTGGACTAAATTCTAAATGTGGTAATTGCACATTAGGAGCTTAAAATTTCTGTAGTAATACCCCGATATTTATTCTATAAAATGAAGTTCAGTTTAATAATTATTTTGTGTCCCTCCTATTATTAAAATAAGAAATGCCTATTAACACTTTTTGAGAACTGGTTTGATTTATTGATTATTTTGCATCAAATAGAATAATGAAATGCATTTTTTATTTATTTTAGGTTTCTTTTATAGATAAAAAAATATAGTATACATGAAAAATGTTTTGTTCCTATTTAATTACATTCTCTGTATTGGTATAAGAGTCCTAAAATCGAAATTTTGTATAAGATGTAGTTTGTTTTATTTTTTTAATCAAATCATTCCATTTAAATATTAAAAAAATCTGCTATATTTTTTGTAAAGGCTTAAAGAAGTCAGGAATAGAGGTTTTGTAAAATTCCATTGGAAATTCCAGAGTTAGATTCGATGGAAGAATACTCCGGTTGTATTCGATATCATCGATACGCCAATAAATAACTTAATTGTAATCATCGAATTTCAATCTGATATTCTAGACTATCTTATATTTGAATGGGAGAGGTCACGTATATATTTTGATATCTATCCAAGCGAAGATTAGACACTATAATTCGGTTATTAAGGCAAGAGCATAAGGATCTGAGTGCTTAACCCTGAAGAAGAAAGGCGAACTTAGAGAACAAAAAAAAATGAAACAGTAAAATGAAGATTTGGACGGCCTCGGTGCAGAAAGAAACAAGTCAATATTTCGATTTTTTTTTTCATTGAAAACAAGTCAACAAATTTAATTAATTTTTCGATTAAATTACGTAACTTTAATTAGTTCAACAATCAATACTTGTATAAATACATTTTATGTGAATATCTGCAATTTATCTTTCAAAGGAAATTGTAGAAACGTTTTTTTTTGTTATTTCCTGAAAAGTTGAGTTTTTTACTTGTTACTTTCTGCATCGAGGCAGTCCATTTGAATAAAAACACAGATAAATTGAGAAAGCTAAGGCTAAACCTATACGGACATTTAAAAATAATGGAAGAAACACGGATTAATAACTAAATAAAACAATAGGATGGACAGAAGCAGTGAATGAAGATGCCAACGAAATAGGTGTTATAGAAGAAATAATACCTGACTGGAACCGGTTAAGGCTACTGATAGAAAACGCAACCTATGAAGGAGACTCGACCAAAGGGAGTGTGGACAGATGATCAGAGAGGAGCAGTTGGAGAGGGAATGAGGAAGTACTGGAAAGAAAGGAAGAAAAGGAAACACCATAATAAGTCTTAAGTTGTATGCGGTCCATAGATGGCTAAATTCAAAACCAATATGTATATTCTTATACATACTTAAGTTTATTAATTTCATAAGTTGAACTTCACAAAGTAAGTTTAAGTAAGCCCAAGGCATCTTATGGGTAAAATATTAAGTGTTTCAAAGAAACGGCGTTGAAATGAAATTCATTTTTAATTTATCTGACTCGTTTGATAATAATAATAATGTCTTTATTTATTCTGGGACAAGTCCCTATAGAATAACAATACAGGCATTGTAAGCTATTATGTCTTAGAGTGTAAAATAATTACATTTAATTAATTATTACGCTTAATGTGAATTTCCTACAATAACATTATTTTAAAAACAGATTAGAAGAAAAGAAAGAAAACATATTAAAATAAGTTTACAATAATTATATAAGGGAAACAAATTTATGGTCACAGAAATATCAAATTTATGCCAAGAAAAAAACAAAAAAGAAAAAAGTGAAGAACAATTAAACAATATTTTCCGAGATTTACATTTCATCCGTTTTTGTCCTTTTATGTTATGCTAATGGCACAGGAGAAGGAAGTTATCAGTTACTGCTGAGAAAAATAATCTACCAATGCAAAAAAGGAGGTTTTAACAGGAATAACAGAAAACTGTACACCCACTGCAATTGCACGAATAGAGAGCACTTCGTATGAATGCAGCTGTTCTTTCTGTATTTTAAAAAAAATTAAGAATATATAATTCATCCCACGGAATCATTTTATGTTTAGAACCATGGACTAAACACAAGTTTAGCCTGGAATAACGTGCTTTTATGAATCGTACAGGCCATGTCGGGCTGTATTAGAAAAATAAATATGAAGTTAGATTACAAAAACCTAAGGGTCACTAGACAGATAGCAATAGAACCTAGAAGGGAGTCAAGATGCCTGCAAAATGGAGATCTGCATAGGAAGCTGAGAAGATAGGAAAGATGAAAAAAGATAGGACAGCCACACCCAAGAAAAGATTTAATTTAATTATGAATGTGTTTTACGGTAAGACTCAATCTTAATCATTAATAGTAATTTCTCAATGTATATGTTATAGTATCCAAAGTAATGTCAATAATAATATATTTGTTTTAATGGTTGAACTGAGTATATAATTCCTGATTCATCGTACATCCATTATTATATTACTGAGAGCTCTATAAAGATATTAAGTTTGACTGATTGTTGTTGTTGTTGTTTGTTCATTTAACGTCACTTTATGCTGCTATAGCTAATCGGGCGATGCTACAGTAGGAGCTCTAAATTTTACCTACTCAGGTTTAATTAGGATAGGGATTTTTAACGAGTACCTGACATCGTACAGGCTCGGGACCCCCGTTCAACGTCCCTTCTGAAGGGCGGTGTAACTATGGATTTTTTACTCCCTTAAAAAAAATCCTAGGGCCACCTGCCGAGCTACGAACCCGCGATCTTGGACTTAGTAGTTTGTTACGCTAGGCACTAGACCAAAAGGGACCAAGTTTGACTGGTTAATAAATTGGAAAACACAACCAAAACCTGGAAATGAATATGATAAAAAAAAGTTATGACATTAAATAAATAATCAGATGAGTAATATTTTTCAATAACTCCTCATGGTATCCCAAATAAAACAAAACATAAATTATTGCCTGACAAAGGAGAGAACTCCATTGATATAAATAATCAATGCTCCATTGTTAAAAATAAATTTTGCATATCCAGGTTTAAGTAGGATAGAGATCTTCAACGAGTACCTGACATCCTACAGGATGTCATGACCAAGAATTTTTACTCCCGTTTAAAAAATCAAAAGGCTATCTTCCGGGCTGCGAACCCGCGATCACCGGAAAAGTAGGTCGTCATGCTAACCACTAGACCGGAAGTGGCTCAATAAATAATTTTTTTTTTGGTAGGGTAAACCGGGGGAACGGCGACACCCCGGGTAATACCGACACTTCAGTTCTAGCCATCCGCTGCAGAGATATTTGTGAAGTGCTAGCGCTGCAACCATGCGGACATCACCGCAACTAACGCCCAGTGTGTCTCTGTCGTTTAGGTAAACAAGTTGAGCTGTGAGTTGAAATTAAAAGTTTTTGCTGATTTCGTTGTAATATTTCCTTAGCACTTCATAGAAGGTAAATGTAATTACAAGTTTGAAAACCTAAATAAGATTATATAAGTTATAAAGCACGATATTGAGCGAGTAGTTTAGTATTGTTTTTGTTTCGGTTCGGTAACTAACCTGCCCTCATAACCTGTTTAGACGCCATCTTGTCTTGCCGGGGTAATGCCAACATCCCTGGCCGGGGCTATTCCTACATGTCGGTATTGCCCCGGTCCATTATGAATGGGATTGGCTAACGCGTTTTTGTTTATTTATTTTTAGATGGTGCGTTCTAAGAAAAGATTAAGAAAGAAAACTACGAATCATCCAAATTTGAACATAATTGGCATATATAAAAGCCCTGAAGCTAAAACATCTTTAAACAGTGTGCATGATATGCAGAAAAAAGTCTATGTCGTGATCTGCTTGGTTTTAAACAACAGCTTTCAATAATATCTCCTATAGGCCTACAACATTCTAACAATCAACTCAAAACCAAAGGCAGACCTAAACAGCACTCAACTATTGTCACTGGTAGCAGCCTATGAAAGCTGTATTACAAGAAGCGAAGAAGATCAAAAAGGAGAAAGAGGTAAAGGCCAAGATAGCACTTAAAAAACTCCCCGAAAATCCTAAAGTGCCCACAAATAAAAAAAAGAAAAAAATCAAGAAGGAAAAGGTAGATGAAAATGTAAAAGCCTGTGAAAATAAATCAAAAAAGTCAAATGTTGCAAAGAAAATAAAAAAAAGTAAAGAAAACATGCAGAAGACTAATATCTTTCTCAGAGTCTTCGTCTGAAGATGACATTGATGAGTCGAAGCTATGTGACGATGACGAGATGGATGACATGGTAAATTTACTTGGAGAAGACTCGGAAATGTGTTTAGTGTGTGGAGAATTTGGAGGTAACGAACTTTGGTTTAGGTGTGTCGTTTGTGGATTGTGGGCACACGCTGATTGTAGCGGATTTGATTCTGCGGAAAACTATACTTGCGACCATTGCATTAAAAAATAATTTCTCTTTTAATCTAGCTTAGATATACATTTTATTACAAAATATGTTTACTCAAAGTTTGGATTTGTTGTAAATACTTGTTTACTCCTAATAATAATTACCTCAATATTTGCACATTTATTTTACTAACTGTTCACCACTTCATTGTACAATAATGTACAATCATGTACAATAAAAAAGTTTTTTAAAATTATTACAGCATTTAATTTGCCTTCTACAACCCATGTTGGCATTACCCCAAAGGTATGTCGGAATTACCCTGGTTCATAGGGGGGATTCCGACAGGTGGTTATAGTTTACAAACAATTATTTTAAAAAAAAATGTGAAGTTGTTTAAGTATATGCATATAAGAAATCGGTAGGCCACATTTTGATGTAGTTATGTGTTTTATTTTGTATTTATATCTCTTACAGTATATCTCTCTACAAAATATAAAAATAAAAAACCCTTAAGGTGTCGCCAATTCCCTGGTTTACCCTAAGGTTCGTTACATTAATTTTCATTTGAGGCGTTTGGGATCAAAAGTGGATAACCATAAATTTTCAAAAACTGACTTTGTTATTTTCTTCACAAGTTTAAACGGAAAATTTTCAAGCACATAACATTTCTGCCTCATTCCTTATGGTTATAGTTCAGGTTATATAGTAGGTTCAGGTCATAGTTCAGAGGCTGTAGTTTCGGGAGCATAAAATTTTTGAAGTTATCCACGTTCGAGTCCAAAAGCATCTTGTGTTTTATCGGTGCTAGGGCAAACAAAGGAAGGGTTCATTACCGATGTGCGTAATGACCCAGAAGGGGAAAAGGAGAGTCTTGAATGTTTGAGAGGACCGGCATTGTCGAGTGAGGAGGAGGAATCTCTTAACTCACCCTCTTAATTTTTGAGCAGTGGACCCCCCGCTCATGGCGTCCTCAATAATTGATGCTCTCTTCCAAACTGCATGTCCCCTCCTGGGGGACTTCGCTTCGCTTAATATTAACTTTCAATCAAAAATTGTTTTAGTCATGTATTCACTTTGTTTCCTCCCTAAAGACCTGTTCAATAGAACCCATGAAGAGTCTTGGATTCAGCACCTGGTAGAGACTGTACTCTTCTAAGGCAACGGTTGTGCAGAAGGTTGATTTGTCAGAGAACTATCTAAACACAACGATCATCTACCAAGTTTTTCTCCCTAATTAAGAGTAAATTCCAGTGGGAAAACTTACCCTTACGAAAATAACTTTTTGTACACCGGCCTCTATGTACTCTCAATAGATGTTCAAAATGGAAATATATTCCACAATGGAAAAATTACATTTGGGATATAGGGATTATAAATCTACAGCCGTGGTGAATAAGTCTATTTTTCTCCAAAATGAGTTTCTTGTACTTAAGTAAGCGGAATAGACTTATTTTCGAATAAGGGACTAAGTAAGGCATTGGCTTGAAAAGAAGTTATTGCTTATATTAAAACTCCATTCCAAGCCAAAGACTAAGAGAATGTTACCTGAAAGCAGTTGACTCTCTCTGGACAAAATCCGATTCAACCACTTCTTCGCCAGGGCTGTAGAAATAATATAATAATATATAATGTTATATTATAATATGCACTTATAAATACAATAACTCAATTTATTCTGATTGTCCAAGAATCATTTCAAGATTTGCCATTAATTTAGGCCTTATTAAATACTTTTATATATGTTAATTGATTCTAATTTTGTTTTCTTATTTCAGGAAAAGGGCCTTTCGAAAGGAAGCTTATGTGTCCGGTAAGTTTTCCTTTACATTTATAACTATGATTAATTATAACGAATAATAGTTATAATAATAATTCGATACTTTATTAAACATCCTTAAAGTAGCGTACATTTATATTTTCGAAAATGAATTATTAATTAAATTAGGATTTAGGATTATTTTTATTTCTATTAAAAGCACCTGCTTATAAAATCAAAGTTTGCCAGCAGCGGGATTTGAGGATTAGGGCCTTCGGCATGCCGCCGAGTCTCTGAGTCACTCTGCTCCCTCCTAGTCTTTAACATTTTTTTGTATTATGAATTAATTTTTCTTCCTATGTGAAAAAATGTAGTAACATTTTTTGTCAAAAATTAAGATAGTTGAAAATATTAAAGATAAGATAAAAATGAAATATTGATAAGGGAGAAAAAAATCTTTATTATTACAGAAGTAATTGTTCCTCTAGCGATTGGAGTATCTGGAGCTAAAATCTTTAGTATTCCTTTCTTCGACTCTGAATTTATTTTGTTGTTGGTATTTAAGTTGTTGATTAAGGCGATGGTTAGGCACTGAAACGGATGGATTAAAATATATCAATGTAAAAGAAAATGGTTAAAAATATAAGTTGTAATATATGGTATAAGGTTGGAAAAAAAAATTGAAGTAGAATCCTACTTGTTTACAGGAGAATAACATGTTTTTGTAGGAAGCCATTTAAGGATAGGCAAAGGAAACTCGTTTAAATAGAACTTCGTAACACCAACATTGTACTTACAATCCTATTTTATATATATATATATATATATATATATATATATATATATATATATATATATATATATATATATATATATATATGGCCGATGCCATTTCATCCTGAAATATTTTATTTTATAAATAAAAAAATAATTCTTTATTCATAGTTCCACATTATTACGTCATTATTATCTAAACTTCTGTATATAAAACAGTACATCGAAAATCATTAAAATAAGTCTAGTACATTTATACTTTTATGATTAAAAAACATTGAGAAGTAATGCACTGCCTATATCCTTCAGCAACAGCCGTGGGGACGAAGCTGCTTTAACCCGCAAATAGTAGGCTTTGATCCGCTTACGCGCTCAGTCATTATTATAAAACTGCCACTTATGTCTACGTATGTCTAATTTACGTTATCACTTTTTTATTGATTCATATTTCATCTTTAATACTATGGTCATTTTGGTTGATTTCGATCTGCGGCTAAAAATGTTGTCGACTTCGATGCCAAAGAGGTAAGAAGATACTCACGATTGGACACTGAATTAATTATTGATTTTGTTTTTTATTATGAAGTCAGGCTAGCTCACTATCACATAGATCTTAAAACGGCTGCAGCAGGCAATATTTTTATACTGCTGAGGGTCAACCCTTTGGGATCTGCAAACTCTCTTGGGGCTTACCCAACCTATTTAATTGTCAAAATAAGTGGCATACGGGTGTGATCTCGATCAAATAACCTTCAGATTGGAGATGGGACATTCTCTGAATCTGCGACAAACCTTCTGCTTGCAAGACGCTCGGCTTGGAAATAATACAGCCCTTATCATGTACTGAACCAATGACCTTCCGTAGGTTATAGTGGTACAAGTTTTCTTTTTTTTATTTAGTTTATTAAACAAAGAATTAAATTAATATAATATATGATATCAATATATAACTGAAATAAGGAGGTTTAATTGAAGCCTAAGCCCTGGACTTCCTATAGTGCTTTGATATATCTAGGGTTTAACATGCCCCAGATGAGAGCATACGCTGCACAAGTTGGAGGGTTGGGGTTGACGTGCGGTCTTGAGGTAACACCAAGGGTTATCACCTCCATCAAGCCCCACTCCACCAGCAACCACATCCGCCATTTTGTGTGATTAATTACTTTCATCAGGCCTTGGTTATTTAAAATCTATTTTAATAATAATAAAAATTATCTAACTGGAGAAAGAAATATTATATAACTATTGTTTTATTGAGCAGTGTTTTATCTTTATAGTGTTTTCCACGAAAGTATTCGAATGCCAATGATTCGAGTCATGCTTGTCAAGAGAATTGAAAATATTTAATTGATAAGGTATATTTAGGATGCTTGGTTTGAGCTTAACAATGCAAAACTCTTTGTAAAATCCTCAATGCTCCATACTTTATCATCTGTTGTGAACTCAATGTCCCTTTCTTGGCTGATTCGGCTCGAACCCGATATCAGTCCTTTCATGACACATTTTATGCCCACTCAAACATACTAGTTTTAAGCCTAGCAACCTCTTCAATTCCAGATAACACTTCAAGACGTCTGGAAAGAGGACGGCCCTGGACCTAACTTAGATCTGTTATTTGAGTACAACCAGAGAGTAGTTTCTCTGCTCGCCTTTACTTTATGGCTTTATATATATATATATATATATATATATATATATATATAAAATCTATCATATCTACTTGTAGTATTACTATAGTAAAATTGTAAATTTCAATTAATTAGGTAATGTTATCCAGTTATCTTTAAAGTAGAAGAGGGTAAGTGTTAAAATTTAAAATTATTGTTATTCAGAAAGACAATAATTGTTTACAGCTAACATAAAAACTCGTTAATGTATGTTATGATTAAGTTTTGAGTTGAATAATCGGTATATACGATATATTCTAGAGGTCCTTGCGGTGGGAAAATAAAAATCATATAAGCTATATTTTCATTAATTAATTTCATTAATCAGACTAAGCTTCTATGAAGGAATACAAATAACTATTATTTTTGGTTTGGTGTGATTTACCCTAGATTCTATTTTACGAAGAAGTTGTTTGCCACAACAATGATGATGATTATATTAAAAACGATCTATTTATTTATTTTGCATACTAAATTCGTTCAAAAGTTTTATATTTTTTATGTAAAACATATATATAAATATCCCTCACTTAAATATAATCCTTTAATTTAAAAGAATCTGGAATAAAGCTTGCACATTTTTAAAGGCACCGTTTGTTTTTCGTATTAAAAAATAAAACAACTAGCCTAAATATGGTCACCACAATATTTATGATAAATTCTATTACTAAAAAATACAAATAGTGATTTATTTAATAATAATAATGAAGTCTTTGTTTTTCTGAGACTAAAGCCGTTTAGAATAATAGTAATTTCCTTGAGTAAAATACAATTAAAAATTAATTAATTAAATGAAAAGAAATTTATATTTAGCTTCTGATAACAATTTAAAGGAAAGATAAAATATAAATAAGGTAATGATAATTATGAATAACAAATTTTATTTAAAAAACAACAACAAAATTAAAGAGAACGAACAGAAAATCCAATGAGAACGAATACAGCTGATTTTAATCATCCGATGAGAAACGATGCAACTGGATGTGTGAATAGCGGAAATAAAAAAAAAAAATAGATCTTTTTTTTCTTTCTATGCATATAGTACAAATATCTAGCAGATCTTGAAATAGATATTGTTCCCTTTACGCTTTCAACAATAAAAAAACAACAACACTGAAAATGTTAGTTTCAGAGGAGGATTATCATCTTAGGATTATTAATCATTCTCTTCACTGTCTAATTGATCACCTCAAAACGAAAATTTACACTCATTAGAAAATTATAAAAATATACGAATCTCAAGTATCCTGTCCTCATTATTTCTTACGCAATTGTTTCTTGGAATTTCAGTTTCATTTCACATTTCAGATTTCATAATTCATTTTAGGCTCTATTATTTATTAATACTTGTTTCTAACTATGTTTTTATGCTATGGCTATGCTAAACCAAATATTTTAGTAGAGAATAGTGGTTCAATAGTAGAGCGCATAGCTGTGTTCAGGATCTAGGGTCCAAATCCGGCTGTGGAAGATTTAATTAATCTGTTAATGATCGATGGTTCCTTTGGGATCTGGGACCATCCTTGGGCTCATCCAGCATATAGTGGTTGAGCGTGTTCTTGAACAAATCACCGCCCTCTACAACCGCAGTGCAAAGAAACATTACAGTCTTAACCGAGTACTGATCTCATGATTCTATACGAAATGTAATGGTACAGGTTTTTTTTTTTAATGCATCTACATATAAATATAAAAAGTAATGTTTACTTTTAATTATAAAAGTGTGTTTAATGATAAATCGGTCCCTGCTTTATTGATTTAAAAACAATTTCGTCCTTGCAAAAATACTTTTAATAATTAAAATACTTATTTGTATGTAACAAATTATATATTTAAAAATAACTCTGTTCTAATACTGGTCTAGAACCTCTCCTCAAATCTGTGTTCGGTCGCCATATATTCACAAAGACCAAGACGGGCCACGGATAAGGCAGACAATGAAAGGAAGCGAACAAGACTGGTTGTGAATGAGAGCACGAGCCTGTGGCCGTAAATCTCCGCTCTCGAGTCAGCAACGGCCGACTCACTGGATAAAAGTTTAAGTATGATAGATAGCGCTACGGTCTAGCCTTCCCTCTCACTTTTATATTTTACGGCTTTGTTCCCATGTCCATCTTGTAACTGTTCGTCGGAAAGGTCAGGGCTGATTTTTTAAAATTTAGATGATCTATAAGTAGCCAGTAGAGATATCAGATCCAATTTGAGAAATAATAGCAAATAAGTTAGAAACTGCAGTTTTAATGTTTAAAAAATAAAAACTGTACCACTACAGCACATGTAAGGTGTTCGTATATGATAGAGACGCTAAACCACCAAATTTTTCCTACAATTAAGAAAACCCCCTTTAAAGAGAGCGATCCATCCGTGGCTGCAAATTAAATAATTTATCTGACAGCCGGATTTAATTTAAGACCTAAAATTTCTAATTATTGTATTATTCAACAAAATTATTGTACTGGATAACTAGCATCGAGACTTGAGGGGCTGGCATTATAAATAACACTAATACAAAAATATATAAATATGTATCACGAAAACCTATGTAAAGTCTTTGGTTCAGTGCATGGTAAAGACTGTAGAGTTTCCAAGGGTTGCACAAGGAGGTGATTTTGTAATGCTCACTCTCAACGCCTGTTTTTTTTACCCTTAAGTAATCCTTCTTTATAGGGGCTCAGAGAACCTAGAGTTCTATGGTAATAGAATGAACAATTTATTTGCCATGGCAGATCTCAAACTCGCTATATAGTGATACTCCTTTACACAAAACTGTATGATGATATTCCAAGAAATATAAAAAAGGATCCACTTCGTGTTAATGAGATTTACAGATAACTCCTTTGTGTACATCTTTTTAATATGCCATACGAGTTAAAACGAAGCATATAAGACTTGGTTTGTTTTTTCTTACTTTTTTTTATAACATTCCTCCTATCTTCATGAACTATATGTTTCAGTGAACGTAATTGTCTTTCTTTTTGTAATTATTCATTTCTCTTTTTCAATTTCATGCTAATTAACTTCATTAAACATTCATATCAGCACACAATTTTCATTTACTTAGAATTATGTTTAATGTTTATCACTTCCTAAATTACTTAGAACAAACAGAGTCCTTTCTCAAAGCCTAAATATAAATAATTAAATATAAAAATACCCAACAAAATTAATTATCAAATAAGTAAATACTATATATTTTTGGAGAAATGTATGGTCGAAGTGGAGGTAAAAAAAAACTAAATGATTTAATAGAAACCGTTTCGACACATTTTGCAGGTCTTCAGGCATATGTTATGTACACGTAGCATATGCATGTTCATATGTATGTATGTATATGTATTTTCCTATGAATAAGAAATACTATATATAATACTTTACTGACATTTAAGTAGTAGTCTTGTGACAACTAGAAATTGAAGGATTGCTATGTGGGTCAAAACGTATGTATTTAATAAATAGTTTCACTATTTTAGAAATTATTTTTTTACCTTGACCTGCACCAATTATTTCTCCATCAAGTAATAATTATTTAAGATTCTGCATACTTTGTTATAAGTTTTATAGAAAATTAAAAAATACTGCCACCAATAATTACTAACTAATAAATATTAGACACCATGAAAATTTAACAATGAAATTAAAATAAAATACCATTAATTTTGCTTTTCAATATATTCCTCTTGGTACATTCAAATCCATTCCATTTTTTTTTTCTATTTAACTTATTGGGACGTTTCACATGAAATCTGAAAAATCTTCACTCTTTTTATAATATTCAACAACGAGGTCCTCCTGATCATAAATGGTCTAGTTTTTTTCTAAATGTCATAAATTAATATCTAATTGACTACTGAAGAACATAATCCGATACTTAAAATTTCATCATGACAAACGTTTAGCTTGGGATGCTCATACTAGACTGAAAAGACAAGAAGCTGCTCGCCGTTTCTGGCTACTTACCAGACACACCCTCCCAGCTCCCAATTAATTACAAAAGTATCATTACTATAAGATCTATTTGGAATTAAGGAGGAGAGCTTTGGACTTTCAATCCAAAATATCCTTAATACTCCTTATTTTGTATCCATAACGATCCTTACATAGTCCATATCCATAATAACTTCAACCTCACATATGTTGCTGATTTGGCCCGAACCCGATTACAGTCTTATCATGAGAAACTTTATTCCCACTCAAACTCACTAGTTCTTATCCTCGCTACTTCAATTCCCGATAATCCTCCGAGGGGTCTGAATAAAATATGACATCATGACCACTTAAGTTGAGTTTGTTGTTTGAGACCTAGCAATGCATTATTCACGCCATTATATTTCCTTGCTATATTGTATATAATACAGTTATAAATTTCAATAAATACATTTCTTTAATTCTTTAATATATTTAATAAATAATCACTCCTTTGAAAACGGGCTTTTCATATGAAACGACCCAATATATATTAGTATTCTAAGGTATATGGTCAAACCTCGGTATCTATCAAACCCTTGGTATCTATCGGAGTGCTCCAGAGCTATGGCGGATATAGAATTTGTGCGACAATAGTGTATGGGGAAGAATAGGGGTTGATATATTGGAGGTCGGAAGTGGAGGCACTTGTGTGCAATCTGCCAGCCAGTTTAGTCCCCCCCCCACACAAAAGTTTTTGCCGGGAGCCCCCCAGGCTATTCTTCAGCACCATTGGTTTTAGATCGAAAGATGGCTTAGCCCGAGGCTTTAGTCACCGGGTTAAAATACTATCTACCTCCGTGGTCTTCGTATGGACAACAGGTGATAGAATTTTTTCTTAGGAAAATCGGAATAAAAATAAATCCATTCTACTTGTACTATCCATATATTGATGGGAAATGTCACAGTAAGCATTTGATTAAGATGACTCTCAAGTGTAGAAGATTCGAGAAAAAAATTAACTAAAAAAGGTGATATGCATAACATGTAAATATATATATATATATATATATATATATATATATATATATATATATATATCTTTAAATTTATTTATTGATATTTACAACTGTATTACAATAATACAACAAGTAGAGAAACTACCCACTGGTAGTGCTCAAATCAAAGTTCAACTAAGAAGGTCACGTGGCCATCTTCTTTTCAGACGCCTCGGAGGATTATCGGGAATTTAAGAGGAAGCTAGGTTTGAAACTAGAGGGTTTGAGTGCGAATGAAGTTTGTTAGGAAAGGATAGATACTGGGTTCGGGCCAAATCAGCAACAAAAGGGAGATTAAGGTCGTTATGGATAAGGAGCATTGACAAAATAAGTTTAAAATTCTTAACAAAGAATAAGCTTAGAAATAATCGAGCATCCGGATGTGATGGCATACCAGCTGAACTTCTGAAGGCTGGTGGAAATGAAATGATAAAGGTAATTCGAGATATGCTACACAGTGTATGTATAAGCAAAACTCTCCCGCATGACTGGTGCATTGGCCTTATCCTCCCTCTTCACAAGAAAGGAGACCAGATGCTTTGTGATAACTACCGTGGTATAACACTCTTAAGCTCTGCCTACAAAGTACTTTCGAATATGGCATTTCAAAGACTACTTCCCCATGCCCAGAGAGAGATTGGAATGTACCAGTGCGGATTTATTAATGGTAGATCTTGTATTGATCAAATATTCTCCCTGAGAACTCTTATGGAAAGGACTAGAGAGTACAACATAACGACCCACCACCTTTTCGTGGATTTCAGCAATGCCTATGACTGTATCATCAGGGGAAAACTGTTTCAAAGTATGGAAGAAATGAATGTCCCCAGACAATTGATAAGCCTCGTGGAATTGCTGATGAGGGAGTCGACAAGCCAGGTCAAGATCCAGAATGACTTGTCTGAAGAATTCAAGACAACTAGGGGTCTGAGACAAGGGGATGGACTCTCGTGCCTGTTATTTAATTTTGCACTAGAAAAGGTCATAAGAGACGCAGGGTTACAAGTCACTGGTACGATTCTGACTAAGTCCATCCAAATACTGGCCTATTCAGATGACATAGACATAGCGGGAAGAACACCGAGAGATCGACAACAGGCTTTTCTTGCATTGGAGAATGCTGGACGGCGTATAGGTCTTCAGGTAAACCAAGTAAAGACTAAGTATATGGTGGCTAACCCTTCAAGACAATCGGATCCCACCATCACGTTTGGTCCCTACACATTTGAAAGTGTCGACAGTTTGGTCTACCTCGGTTCTTTGGTCAAAGCAGATGGCTCAACCAGCCCAGAAGTTCAAAGAAGAATATTGGCCGCTAATAGATGTTATTTTGGGATGGCGAAAATTTTACGAAGTCGTCTGATATCAAGAAGAGCCAAGGTCATGATGTACAAAACAATCATCAGGCCTGTTTTGACTTATGGATCGGAAACCTGGCCTCTGTCCAGGGCCGATGCCAACAGTTTGCTGCTCTTCGAAAGAAAAATATTAAGAAGAATGTTTGGAGCTGTAAGAGTTGGCGATCAATTTAGACTCAGACAAAATGCAGAGCTGTATCTTTTGTATCAGGAGCCTGACGTGGTGAAGCACATAAGAATAGCTAGATTGAGATGGGCTGGACATGTGGCCAGAATGGAGGACAACGCTATCTTAAAAAGACTTCTGTTTGGATTCGTTGATGGAAAAAAAAAACGTGGGCGTCCACGACTTAGATGGTCAGATGAAGTCGAGAGTGATGCAGGCAGCATCATTGGATCCAGAGCTTGGAAGACCTTGGCGCAGGACAGAGAAGAGTGGAGGCGACGCCTTGATGCGGCCAGGACCCGTGCTGGGTTGTAGAGTCAGTGATGATGATGATTGGCCAAATAACTGTGATTTTTCTCCTTCAGATCTTGTCCAGTTATTTGATTCAGTAAAGAGTGGATGATTGAATTCTTTGAACTTTAGGAGTTTTTTGGTGGTCATCCATAATGTTTTGTCGGTGGTTGTAAGATTTTCAGTCCAGGTAATTAAATTTTGAATTTTGAACTTCTTGATTTCTGCTTTTAGTTTGTTATTTAGTTTTGTATAAATAGTTGTATCTGCTGGATATCGACTTCTATGCCACTTCGATCTTGCTCTGCGTTTTTCTCTTAATAAGATACGAATATGCTGTGGCAAATCAGTCTATTGATAGATATTTAAATATATTAAAAACCTGTGTTAAAGTGTGAAAAACACATTCGTTTTCGATCTATAGTGATTGATTTGGGAATGATAATTAATAAAGAATTGTTATAGAGTCATGCATAAGGTACAAAACTGCTTGTAATGACATAAGGAAAATACGTATGTTTAACGATACACACTGATTTTGAATGAACGTTAAAACAGTTTTTCACTCTACAAAAAAGTGGTGTTTTTTCTTTGAGATTGAGAATCAAACAGTTGATTGTATATATACGTTGAATATCTTTGAATAAAAGCCGATGTTATCGTGAAATGGAATGAAATGAAACTTACAAAAAAAAAGTAAAAATTTTATATATAAAATTAAGTATTTTCCAAGTTTACAACTAAATAAAATTCAAAATAATCGTAATTCCACTTCAGAAAAAAATAGTATTATGTTTAATTTAGTAACCGTTTGATAGCTTTTCTACAATAATAAATAGTTAATCTCATAGTTATAATTTTTAAAACTACAATGTTTTTAAAAACGCTGACAGTTGCTTGGTAGGAGTCTGGGAAACAATCCGAACAAAAATGATTTAACATTAATCAGCTATTTTGATTCACTTTCATGAGTACATTGGACTACAGCAAAGGACAAAAACGTTACCTGTATGCTTCTAGCCTTCAGTACAATGTTAATAAAATAACTAATCTTTGTAAATACTCGTAGTTGTAAATGGGTTCTGTTTTCTTGAAAAAAAAAAAACTACACCACTACAAACTATGCAAGGTCTTTGGTTCCGTATATTGTTAAGACTGTACTATTTCTATGCCTTAGTCTTAATTGTATTATTTTCCAGAGGTCTGTTCTTGTGTTTACCTATTTACTCATCTATTAGACCTTCAATATATTATTCATAAATAATATGTGATATATGAGAGTCTGCGAACCCCACCTTTTCTTATCTCTCCAGTCACCTTGACCATAGGGGATACTCTTCTACCTGCGTAAAAACTACTTCTCGCAAACCAACAATGTTCGAAACCAACCTGCCCTTCGATGGGTCATTCATACATTCGGTCGAACGAAGGCCCGATAGCCAAATCTATCAATGAACAACCGAGAGGAGGAAGACCAGCTGTGAAAACGGTGTTAGATGAAGTGAGAAAGGACAAAATCGGACATTTGATCGTCAGGGACGAGACAAGGCAAACGTGTAGTGTGTATAAAAGCCAAACCATTTATAGGTCTGAGAGTTGTATTATACTCTACCGGCCAATGTTGCGTGAGCGCAAAATTTTCTACCGCCATTATTTGCTGAACAAAAAAGTTTTTTTTTTAATTTTAATTAAACTACCCTAAAACTATTTCTTTGGAAAAAAAATCAAAAGTTTGAATTTTTTCTAGCCTTGGCCGTAAATGTGTTAAAACTCCAGTTCAAGCCAAAATAACACACTTAACTCTCATTGGAAAAGATTCGACTTAACCACTTATTCACCCAGGCTGCAGATACTAAATTATATATTCAAGTGGAAAATAGTTGACTGGATAATTCTAATAATGGTATGAAATGGTCAGGGGGAACAGTCAATGATTACACAAAATAAGGAATACTTATTCCATAGTGCCGACGTTTCGGTCTAAGGTGTAGTTCATCTTCAGGGCCGGGAAAAAATAAAAATAAAATAACTATACAAAACATTTAGTTCCAAAAAGGAATAACAGCTCATATCAATAGAACTGTTAAAAATGAAAATAAATAAATAGAGCAAGATAAATCATGAAATAACTGTTGAGAAAAAATAAAGAGTAAGGTGCATTATGGAATTACTGGTGAGACATATTAAGAATAGAAAACGGTAAAATTACCAGTAATGGTACATTAAAAATTGTATCAATTGGTTAAAATAACATATATAATTATTTTTTAAGTATAATGATTAACCCGTTATCAGTAAAATTACAAATGCATATTAAAAAACTGTAATAGAAATGCAAAATAACAAGAATTATGATTTTTTTAAAAAAATAAGAGTATGGTATTTTTAAGTAATAAAAAAATAATAAATGAAATAATTGTATCAACAGTTTATAATTTTATTACAAATATAATGAAATCAATGAATGCTATAATATATATATATATATATAATAGCATTATATATTGTATATATTGTGCATTATATATATATATTCTTAAACGGGATAGTAGACCTTTTTAACGGAAACTTAAATATATATATATATATATATATATATATATATATATATATATATATATATATATATATATGTGTGTGTGTGTGTGTATACGCATACGCGTATAATACGTGTGTTCCCTTGATTCTTAATTGTGTGTTATATTTTATTAAACCGTTCCAATCCGAGAGCAGAAAGTGCAACCCTTACAGAGACCCAGACAATCCTGATGTCGGCTCACAAAATGCCCTAAAGGACGAGGGAGAAGAACGCACGGCGACACCCGCCCTAAAGTGGGCAAGTGGAAAGGTCCCCTGAGGCGAGCGGGTACTCTCAGCTTTGCCACTCAGGCTAACAGCTTCTTCCGGAGTAAGAGTGTCTCCCGATCTTCGGGAAAAGTGTTTGTCCTCTTTTTGTCGTAGGATTTTCAAAGAATCCTACTATTTAAGGCCTACCACATACCAGTTCATAGAAATTGATTCATCCAAGTTCTCTGAAAAACTCTTTTTTTAATTTTCTTGACCTTTTTTTTTTAACTACACACTGCAGGGCGCATCAGACAGAGGATTTTGCTGAAAAACATAATCGCTTGTGGTTTCTTAAACGAATCTCTGATCGTGAACCAACGTTTCGACACAGATTGCAGTTCTTCTTCAGGGCGAGATATTTATTATACAAACAAATTAAAATAATACATAATACTAATGAAAATAGAAAAAAAGCAGGCCTGCCAATTTCCTATGAAAAGATGGAATTTATGAAAACACAGAAAAACTACGGCAGAAAAATAATAGATACAAAATATGGACAATTAAGAGTAACAAAGGAATTTAAATATCTCTGAGAAAAAATATACAACGATGGTTTACAAAAAGAGAGTATAAAAGAGAAATTCAAAAAGTTTCAAAAAATAAGCTTCGCAACAGGAAATATTTACAGTAAGGAGAATCTATACTCTAACGCAAAAATAAGACCCTTCAGTTGATAAAACCAGTAATTTTGTACGGGATGGAGACCTTTCACCCTAGACTGGAATAGAGAATCCTAAGGAGAACATGGACCCAAGAAAACCAAGGAAGGCTACATGTTACCAAGAAATCTACAGAGAGATGAAAGATTCAGAAACCGAAATAAGATTCAGAAGACTAAGATTCTAAGGTACATGGTAAGAATGGATCAAGGGAGACTAAACAAGAAAGTCCTAGACAAGATCTGTCAATACAAGAGCGTCTGAGGGTATGTAAAACAAATGAGAAAAGATACAGAAAAATTAAAAACAACAGACATAGACTGCCCAGATAGAGAACAATACCGTAAAAATGATCAGAAATCAAGATTCTTGTAAAAAATAAAAAAACCGGAAGGGTACTGCGTGGTCGAAAGAAGCAAAGGCACGCAGAGATGATGAAAAAATACTGGGAGAAAAGAAAAACTAAGTTGATAAAGGAAAAGTAATGATATTCCCGTGGTCTTAAAAAAACATTTCGTGAAAAAAAAAATAATATATCAAATGAATATATAGATATAATAATGGTGGAAACCAGCGACAAAAGTGGGGATGATTTAAATTATAAAATGGAATAAAGGTAATATTTGAAATAAAAATGATGGGGAGTAGTAACAATTATGATAGGGATCCTTACATTCATTTGATTATAAATCAATTTAATTGTAATTAAAAAATTAATTTTAATGATAATTGAAAAGGAAAAAGAAAATGGTGAAGTTAGTTACCGTGACAGGTGGAAAATTAATTGTTGTTTTTTTAATAAACCTTAAAAGCTTTGTTTGATCCACCAAAGTTGATAGATCTAATTATCCTTAATAATGATCCATTTAAACAAAAAATCATAGCTTTAATGTTCTCCTAATAGAAGCTATAACGTTTTGAAAACGCAAGAAGCAGTCAGAAGTTCTTCTGAATATTACTAATATATTTTAACTTTCAGGCTTCTCCATAGGAGTGGCAAAGTAATTTAATAAAAGCAATATAACAAACATTAAACAAATTTAATATGCCCCTTTTTTCTTTTGTTTTGTTTTACAGTTATTAGAGACCTCATACTCTTCAATTCTTATAAATATGGCAGTTTAACCTTTATCAAATATTTAAGGAAGTAATGTGACCCTATTATGTCACACCGATCCAACCTATTTGTGTCCTTAAAACAATGACATTTAACAAAGGTTACACATCCTGTAAAGGTAACTTAGCCCTAAGTAGTATTACAATATTTGATGGTACAACATGCTTGTATATATCCATATATAAAAATATATAAGATATATATATATATATATATATATATATATATATATATATATATATATATATATATATATCCTTTAATCAAGGAATGGAACACTGGAATCGTAAAAAGTATACTCTATCATAAACTTTATTTCCTCTGTTTCACGTAAAAATTGTACTAAAATTAAGTAATTTCGATTGACATAAAAGTTATAGTATTACATATCTTCAAAAGATTTATTTATTTTTGCTTTCCAGAGGAGTACTCTCTGTTAGCCTGATAGCGGGCCAACTATCATTTTTCATATTTTATTTGAAAATATAAAAAAAATAATAACATCCAACAATAAAATAAAAGATATATATTATTATACAGATTACTCAGACCAATGATGAAAAAACGTTTGTACTGAAAATACCTTATTCCTATAGTTTTAGGGTGCTGAATCCAAATATGATATTAAATATATCACACACAAGTTCTTTATATTTTATAGTTAAATTTATTAAATTAAACGATTTTTAAATAATTGAACAGCTTTAATATTTAAAATAAATAACTGAAAAACTAGGTCTATTGGTGTGGATGAAGTTGGTAGCACTGCTGGAACACATTTGCTGGCCCAAAAAGGTTAATTCTTTTTTCCGCTAACAGCTGATGTTTTGTTTACTGTCAACCTAACCTCACTTTCACATTTGCTGTCCATGTGCTCAGTACAATGTCTAATCCCGGTTGCAAAAACTCTGCTGACAGTTTTTGTTATATTTGTGGTGAGTTTGTGATTAGAAAACACCAAAGAAACATTACAGACATTATCAAAAAGGTTTATCTATCTTACTTTAAATCTTAAATTGATGATCAGGATAAATCTTGGGCCCCGCAACTATGGGTGATCCAAAAAAAACTAAGACCAGATTTAGATTCAGCACATAAAAATCTATAAAGACCAACTATTAATGTTTTTTTAGATTAATTTATTGATATTTACAACTGTAATAATATTACAAGTGATGAAATGATATGAACAAATGACATGAAAAATAAACAATTGTGGAGAAACTACCAAACGGTATCACTCCAATAAAGTTCTCTAGTAGAAGATCTCGAGGCCATCTTCTTTTCAGACGCCTCGGACGGTTATGAGGAATAGTATGGAAAGCAAGTTGAGAAACTAGCAGATTTAAGTGTGAATGGAGCTTGTCATGGAAGGATAGGTATCTAGTTTGGGCATATTCAGCAACATATAGGATATTAAGATCATGATGGATGAGTTTGTTTGTGACATAATAAGGAGCATTGAGGATTTTACGAAGGATTTTGGATTGTAAGGATTGGATACGAGATGAATTGGATGGTTTTGTAGAGCCCCAAAGTTCAACTCCGTATGGCCAAATAGGTCTGATATGGGCCTTGTAAATGAGACATTTGTAATTAATTGGGAGCATAGAGCGTTTTTATAGTAAATGTTGAAGTAGGCGAAAATGTTGAGCAGTTTCTTGTCTCTTCAGTCTTGTATGAGGAACTATTGAAGTTAAAAATGTTTTCAAAAAAATTTGTTTTGCTGGCCTGTGTTATGTGCGTTCTTCATTAGTTTAATTCATATAACAACATTTCTTTTTATAACATTTATAACAGCAGATACTGATGGCCAGGAATGAGCGTTGCACTACCTGCTTTTGTCCGGAGATAGCTCGCGTATTCGCGCTCATTGGATGCAGCACAATCGTGACTGCGTTATAAAACCGATTGGATTCGTTGATTTTATTAACTTCATTTTTTAACAACTACGGCGTCTCCGTTACGGCCCATACTGCTTTATAATTTTAAATAAACATTACAATAAAAACTTTATTATGAAATAGAGAAATGTTTACTAATTTCTATTATCCGAGGCGTTTGGTTTTAAAACCGGTTACATCCATTTTTATAAAATTGTCAGTACTGATCAAAAATAATTTAATTTTAAAAAATAATCTGTTTAATAAATATTAAAAATTATAGTTACTGTTTGATCGCGTGATTAGACTGAGTAGAAAAAAAAATTAAATATTCTGAATATATGAGTTGAATAGATTCGTGGCGTTGAAATAAATTAGGCCAGATACTGAAACATATGGTTTTATTAAATCTAAATATATCAAAAAAGGTTAGGCAATTTTTACATATAAAGAAAATACAAAAATATAGCTAATAGATATGTACAAAAGGAATAATTGAGTCTCTTGATTGATATTATGAAAGAAATATTAAATAATAGTTTATGATTTGAAATGAATGATCAGAGGAGCGAACCACTAACACTGGGTGATCTGGGCCACATGATGATTGATTATAGAGTTTTTTTTATCTCGAACGGTGAATATATTGTCTTTGGGGTTAGTTAATTAAATGAGCGAAGGCGGACTTACAGTGGTGGAGTTCATTTCATCACCTCAATTCTGATTGCATCTGGTCTTCGGCGATCTGGTGGTATCAAGGGCATACGTTCGTTTCCGGCGCTAGGCGATCTAGGGCTTTGGACGAATATCACCAATGTCACTGGCTACATGCAGTGAACGGCGAGGTTAGCTTCAGCCGAAAATGAACGGAGAGATGTGGTGAGCTAGCGGTCTGAAATTGGAAGAAGTAGTACTCGACGGTCGAGAGGGGGAAAACAAAGTCCTCTCTATCTGTTGCCAAGGCAACAACTGTGAAGCAGCTCGCGGAATTCAAAATGTTTGACTCGCGACTGAACAGTTACTTTACTAACAATTCACTTCAAACAATAATTACTGACGTTTTTTATAATATTTTTTTAAAATCTCATTTAATATAAAAAAAAAATATGTTTGATATATCTTGAGCAGATAGTGAGGTATAGATATATGAGATATCTATATCTGGTTAGTTTATGGTTCATAAAAATAAATAAAGTAGACATTTTTAAAAACAAATCACTTTCATCAATATAACTAAACAATAAATATACATAGTTTTTATTTTTCATACATCAAAAATTTTCATTTATTGTAATAGATGTAACCACTTTTGATAGGAAATGGAATGTTTTAAAGGATCTCATCATCGATTACAAGTCAGCGTGATACCATAAATCACTAGGAAAAGATTATGCAAGCCCCAGATTACTTTATTATACAGCTCAAGCTTAGCAACGAAGAATCTTCAACGTTTATAATTTAGGAGACAGGGAGGAAAGCGTTAGATTTGTTTCAAGAAAGGGAGTAGGGCAAGGAAAAACCCTTTTTCAACTTGGTGCTCGAAAATGCGGTGAGAAATCTGGAACCAAGACGACAAGGACGATCATTAATCTTGTTAATTAGTCTTGTTTCTTCTTGTGTATAGTAGTGAGGAACCTTCCAAGCATTCGCAGTTGCTTTGCTGTTCCTCAACGATTCTGCATGATAATTAGTCAAGGGTACGGTGTAAGATGAAAACCGTCGGGATATGGTTAAATTTAAAAGTAACAAAATATTTTTTTTTGTTCTTAATTATAGGAAAATAAAAATTACTAAGTGGAAACGTCTTCCAGAAATGATGATAACTGCATTCCAGCGGATGCTGACTAAAAAATTATATAAATATATTCTGATTAAAAAAATAAACAAATAAAACATTTCGTTATTGGTTGTTTACCTAACTTTCTTTTTTCATTCATTTAAAGCAACGTTATCCTGCCATGGCAAAGTTCCTTCTCAGGTTCTCAGCTCAGGAGGTCCTTCCGAAGAATAGCATAAGCAAAGATTTTTTACTCCCTCTAGGACCAACTGTTAGGCATAGAAGGTAGTCATGATAAAAACTACATCACAGGTGACCTCCAGTACTTTAGTTAAAGTGATATGTTAATAATGGTTTTTGACTCACCGCTTCCCATCAAATATGTAAATTGCATTACAAATATACAAAACCAAATTCTTTTCTGGGAGGAATAGGACCGTACGCTACATAATTAACCGTAGGTACTTTTTTGTCACTTTTAATGTTTTGAATCGGCTGAAGTATCGTGTACCCTCACTGGCTAACTCTGCTTTTACATTACTCGACTTCACTACTTGAGTATTTACTTGGTTATCATTCAGTATTTTACTTGGTACACGATGGTTCTTATTAGAACTTTGTTAGTAAATCTACTTTGTTAGTAAACGTATCCCTTGATGTGTCGATAACCTCAAGATTGCAAAACGATGGGTGTTGGAAGATATGTTCGAATCGTTCGATGGTCTGTTCCTACGTCACTACATTCTCCTAATTTAAATCTTCTCAAGGAGAACACTGAAGTAAATTATATTCCATGACATCTAATGAACCTGAACACCTATAGAATAATATATCCAATGCCCGTAATGACTTATAGTAAGACGCTAACACCAATTCATGGACGAGATTATGCATGAGAAATATTTAAGGGGCATAGTAAATGGCAAAAAAAAAATATTTTCATGATTTTATGAAATTATTTGTTAGGCTTCCAATTATCTTTCCGATAATTCCTCTTATTTATAGAAATTTAAGGATAGTAAATGAGTGCAATTGTAATTTCAAATTTATCCCTTCCATTTAATTCTAATGGAAATATTGAATTTAAAAACTTTACTTAATTCATGATACTACATTGCATTGTTTTCCTTGTATTAAACCACATAACAGAAGAGCAAAATCTAAATATCAAAGGGGGATATTTTCTTAATTTTTATTTCATTACATTTAACATGATAGGAGGCGTGGAGATGGAAAAAGGGATAAATCCATAATTTATAATTTTTTAAATGTTTTTTACAAATTTAGCGTCCTCTATGCAGTGGTACATAGTTCACCATTCAAAACATGCCAAGGCCAATCTAATTTTTCTAAAAATAATAGTCTCAAATAAATAATCATTTCTAAATTAAGCATATGTTTGTGATTCCTGAAAATTTTTTAAATTTGGATTTATCTCCTTTTGCATCTCAACACCTCATATTTAAACTAAAAATAGTTAAAAATTTAAATATCTATACAAAAAAAAATATGATTCCGGCCAGGATCGAACTGGCGACCTTCTGCGTGTAAAGCAGATGTGATAACCACTACACCACGGAACCGGTGCCATTAGTACCTTCATTAATTGTTAATTAATTTCACTTCACCTAACTCAAAATTAATTACATTCAGGATTATCAATGCATAATGTAAAATAAATAAAAAATGTATAAATGTAAACATTATATTTGCGTATTTATAAACATTATATTGATAAAATCAATCAATATAAATTCAACTTTTTTTCTATCATCATTTATTATTTTTTAATAATAAATACCATATGCACTTTTTCGTTAACTTTATTTTCTTCCTTTTTTTTTTAAATTTGTTAAGTAGCCCTTTTGTATTTATTATATCAATATTTTTGATTCCAAGCATCAAACGCACGCCAGTTAGATCTTAAAAGCATGATTAACCCAAGGGTTGCCTTGATCATGGCTAGGTTCAACAATTACTAACAGCTTTGATCGACCTGCATTTTCTGAATGCAACACGCACAGCCTTAATGTATTGTGCAGGTTATTGTAGTGATATGCAAATGTTACATACAACACTGACTGAATAGTTGTTATCGCATGAACGAAATGCTAATATGCCCAAATAATTTTGTCGAAAACATGGGGTCAGAGGGGAATAACATAGTTTAACGTTAAATGTTGTTGAGTACTATGCTGTAAAAAAATAGGATTTTTTTTTTTTTTATAAATATAATAAAAACGAATATAAAGCGTTGCAGTTTTGAATAATGAAAAAGTTCAATGATTTACATGGATATGAAAATATGTTTGAAACATATTTAAAGACTAAGAGCATAAATAAATAATGACATACCGTGAGATTATAAGTTAAATTACCGAATTATTTACAATTACAGAGGTTACACATCTTTGAGCAGTGTTGGTATAGTTTTAAAAACGAAACTATTGAAACGAATTTAGAAAAATCCATGACTTATATTAAGGTTACAAGATTCGACCCTCCTTGGGCTAAGAAGTCTCTATAAAGTGAGTACCCAAAATAAAGGGGAAATCTGGTGGTCGAGCGTGATCTAGAACTTACCACCTCCCAGCACAACCGTTGTCCAAGAAAATGTACAGATTCTACTATGCACTGAACCTCAGATCCTTCAGGGGTCGTAGTGGTACAGATTTTTTTTTTTACAATAACAATAATAATACATCAAATAAATATAATGAAAAATATACAATGCCATGAGATAAAGGCAAGTAGAGAAACTACCCGCTGGAATACTCAAGGAAATAATATGGTGATTGAGGGCCTCCTGGAGAAAGGAAAGAAAAATTAATAAGATACCACCTCACCCCAGGAGATAAGATTCAGAAGGCTTCGATAAAATAAAGCCGAAGGTAAAGAAGTAATAAAAATACAAAATAAACAAAACTCGAGAAAGAAATAAATGAAAAGATTAAGCCCTAAGTCCCTGTCTTAGTCTAAGGGCAATTTGGAAGGTGCCTTCTTAAATTTCCTATCGCGTTCCGGTTCAAAAATATTATTCAATTCCGAATAACATTTTTACGAATTGCTTTTTTCACAATATCTGTGATTTGTTCCGTAATATTTCGTTCGCTTGAATACCTAATAGCGTAATGGCACAATAAAAACGAGCCGTAATTGCTATGTGGTATCAGCATTTCTACGTTTTATATTACTTTGAAGTTCATTCTTATAATTTTTTCCTTTTTTCAAACTGGATTTATTTGAATTTGATCTTCAAGAAAAAAATAAAATCAGCTTCCAGTCATAATTCTTTTATTGTTTTATATAATGAAACGTTTCGACATCATTGTGTCATTTTCAATCATTTGTTCCTATGCATTCTACAACTTTAAAATAAATTAACAATAATTACAATAATATAAAATTTGTTTACATAAATGTCCAAAAAATAATTTACTATGAGTATAAATACCTGGAAAGTCAGTCTATTTTTTTTAAAATTATTTTTAAGGAGGTTTTTTATTCTCCATAGTCAAACTTACACTCCATTACATTAAAAACCAAACTCTGATCCTTGAACCATCTAATCCTTTATTCTTATTTTTATCAGTTATTAGACTTTAGTACAATTATAACTAATTATGTTCTAAAAAGTACATTAATAAAGTAAAATTAAACTTAAAAATATAAGTATTCTTATGATCTATTATTATTTTTTAATTTCAAAATTATGGATGAGTATAACTTGCTAATTTCTCCTGCCTCTTTTCTATCGTTTACAGCATTTTCTAATTTTTCATTTATAAATAGAGCCTCTAAATTTTTTCTTTTTATAGTATTATCTTCTCTATGTAGAATTTTAGGCTTATCGAAGTCAAAAGTGTGCAATTCCTTTTTACAATGTGCTGATAATGCTGTACTTGTTTTAGCTTTAGGTTTAATGTTATTTTGATGGTGATATATTCTGTTTTTTAAGTGTGTACTTGTTTGTCCAATGTATATTCCATCACAATTATTACAAGTAAGTTGGTATATTAAATTTTTGTTTTCCATAATTGGTATCTTATCCTTTTGACTTTTTATAATGTTTTTGATTGGGTTTCTTGTTTTGTGTGCTATCTTCATTTCTGGTATGTCATAAATTTTAAAAGTTGGTTCGATTTTTTCTGATAAGCCTCTGATATAGGTTATACTATTATATTTAATTTTATTATGTTTTAATTCTATATCTTGTGCTTCTGTTTCTATATTAATTTTATCATTGTCTATAAGTGGATCTATGTTATTAGTTTCTTTTACAAAAAAATTAGTTATTTTGGATTGAGAAGGTTTAATTTTTATTGCATTATTTTGGCTATGTATTTTTGAAAAGTTAGTAGATTCTTTAACATTTAATTTATTTTTTATATTTATAGGTAAATGATTATCTTTTATATTTAAATTGATTTGTTTATGCCATAAATCTTTTATTAGTTTGATTGGAAAACCATTGTTAAGAAGGATTTTGAATATTTTGTTTTTCGTTTCTTTTAAAAATTCTACATCTGTTAATTTTATTGATCTATTAATTAGATTTAATGCTATGTTTTTTATTTGATGTCTCGGGTGATTTGAATAATAATTAAGTAATTTTCTAGAGGTGATATCTTTTTTATACCATTTTGTTTTAAGGTTATTATTTTGTTTTCTTATGATAGTAAGGTCTAAAAAATTTATTGAGTTATTATTTTCCAAATTCTTGTGTAAATTTTATATTTTTATTTTGTTTATTTAGGATTTTACTAAAATTTTCCAAATTATTTTTATTTGTGATAATTAAAATGTCATCTATGTACTTTACTAATAACATAGGGGGGTTGTTTAATTTTTGTAGGCTATCTTTAATAATGTAGTTTAGTACTATACCAGATATATTTACAGATAATCTGCCTCCCATTGGTAATCCTTTTGTTTGTTTGAAAAATTGGTTTTCGAAAGTAAAAAATCCATTTTCTGTACATAGTTTAATACCTTCCAAAAATATGGATTTACATTTTATACTAGTATATGGTTCGATATTTTCCCAATTATCATTTATAAGTTTGTAAGCTAATTTTAATGGTATATTTGGAAACATAGATACCACATCCAAACTACTTATTATCTGTTCTTGCTACAGTAACCCTAGAATTCACGGTTTAATCAAATTACATAAGGAAGGATATCCTTGTAGACCTATTGTAGATGGAACAAACAATCCAACAGATAACCTTTCAAAATTTTTAAATAAATCCTTAGATTATTTAAATAACAGTAACGAATATGACATTAAAAATGCAATTGAATTAAAAAATAAATTAAACAATATGATATTAGAGCAAGAACAGATAATAAGTAGTTTGGATGTGGTATCTATGTTTCCAAATATACCATTAAAATTAGCTTACAAACTTATAAATGATAATTGGGAAAATATCGAACCATATACTAGTATAAAATGTAAATCCATATTTTTGGAAGGTATTAAACTATGTACAGAAAACGGATTTTTTACTTTCGAAAACCAATTTTTTAAACAAACAAAAGGATTACCAATGGGAGGCAGATTATCTGTAAATATATCTGGTATAGTACTAAACTACATTATTAAAGATAGCCTACAAAAATTAAACAACCCCCCTATGTTATTAGTAAAGTACATAGATGACATTTTAATTATCACAAATAAAAATAATTTGGAAAATTTTAGTAAAATCCTAAATAAACAAAATAAAAATATAAAATTTACACAAGAATTTGGAAAATAATAACTCAATAAATTTTTTAGACCTTACTATCATAAGAAAACAAAATAATAACCTTAAAACAAAATGGTATAAAAAAGATATCACCTCTAGAAAATTACTTAATTATTATTCAAATCACCCGAGACATCAAATAAAAAACATAGCATTAAATCTAATTAATAGATCAATAAAATTAACAGATGTAGAATTTTTAAAAGAAACGAAAAACAAAATATTCAAAATCCTTCTTAACAATGGTTTTCCAATCAAACTAATAAAAGATTTATGGCATAAACAAATCAATTTAAATATAAAAGATAATCATTTACCTATAAATATAAAAAATAAATTAAATGTTAAAGAATCTACTAACTTTTCAAAAATACATAGCCAAAATAATGCAATAAAAATTAAACCTTCTCAATCCAAAATAACTAATTTTTTTGTAAAAGAAACTAATAACATAGATCCACTTATAGACAATGATAAAATTAATATAGAAACAGAAGCACAAGATATAGAATTAAAACATAATAAAATTAAATATAATAGTATAACCTATATCAGAGGCTTATCAGAAAAAATCGAACCAACTTTTAAAATTTATGACATACCAGAAATGAAGATAGCACACAAAACAAGAAACCCAATCAAAAACATTATAAAAAGTCAAAAGGATAAGATACCAATTATGGAAAACAAAAATTTAATATACCAACTTACTTGTAATAATTGTGATGGAATATACATTGGACAAACAAGTACACACTTAAAAAACAGAATATATCACCATCAAAATAACATTAAACCTAAAGCTAAAACAAGTACAGCATTATCAGCACATTGTAAAAAGGAATTGCACACTTTTGACTTCGATAAGCCTAAAATTCTACATAGAGAAGATAATACTATAAAAAGAAAAAATTTAGAGGCTCTATTTATAAATGAAAAATTAGAAAATGCTGTAAACGATAGAAAAGAGGCAGGAGAAATTAGCAAGTTATACTCATCCATAATTTTGAAATTAAAAAATAATAATAGATCATAAGAATACTTATATTTTTAAGTTTAATTTTACTTTATTAATGTACTTTTTAGAACATAATTAGTTATAATTGTACTAAAGTCTAATAACTGATAAAAATAAGAATAAAGGATTAGATGGTTCAAGGATCAGAGTTTGGTTTTTAATGTAATGGAGTGTAAGTTTGACTATGGAGAATAAAAAACCTCCTTAAAAATAATTTTAAAAAAAATAGACTGACTTTCCAGGTATTTATACTCATAGTAAATTATTTTTTGGACATTTATGTAAACAAATTTTATATTATTGTAATTATTGTTAATTTATTTTAAAGTTGTAGAATGCATAGGAACAAATGATTGAAAATGACACAATGATGTCGAAACGTTTCATTATATAAAACAATAAAAGAATTATGACTGGAAGCTGATTTTATTTTTTTCTTGAAGATTACTTTGAAGTTTTATAAGCATGATATTTTGTACGAAACGGTTGCTTATCAATAAGGGATTGAATATGGATTAGAATAGAAAAAAAAACATTAAGTCCGTAGGGTTTCTTGGACAACGGATGTATGGGGAGAGGGTTTGTTCTAGATCTCGTTCAACCGCCAGATTTTTCCCTGTTATTTTGGATACCCACTTTGTAGAGTATGAATGAGCCCCAGGAGAGTCCTAGATCCAATAGGTTCGATCACTCGCCACTAATGGATTAAATAAAAGTCTGCGGGGTTTGAACCCATGATCTTCGGCGCGTGGCAACTCAGCGCTCAGCCATCGAGCTACTCCGCTCCCAAATATATAAAAGAAGTTTACCCAAAAAGAAATTAATACCTGTGATATAATTAAATAAATATCGTTATATATAAGTGAACAAAGCGGAAAAAAAATTCTTTAAAAAAACTTAGAAATAATAGTCATAAAATAAGTTTTTACATATAACATCATCGTATATGAAAGAAAAATAATTTAAATTTATATAAAAAAACTAAGAAATTTTAAAGTTGTTGTTTGTTCATTTAACGTCACTTTATGCTGCTATGGCTAATCGGACGATGCTACTGTGGGAGCTCTAAATTTTGCCTATCCAGAAATTTTAAAGTATTTTACATTAATTTTATAATTTTTTTATTTTAGGTTTGTTTTATGGCAAAAAAATCTCTTATCTTATTTCTCTGTATTGAAATTAAAGTTCTAGAACTAAAATATTGCAATGAAATTTTATAATATGCATTCTTGATGAGACAAAAATAGGCTTTCCTGACTTTCCTATGATTCTTTCACTGAATAAGTACTTATGAAAGTTTTTTAGTGATGCAATAATTTATCTTTTTTGCCTAGTACTTATGAAAGATTTTTAGTGATGCAATAATTTATCTTTTTTACCTAGCAACAGATCGACTTTTTGTTTAGTCTATTTTCGTGCACGGTTAGATAAATTATGAATACATAAATATTTGAAAATTGACATATCACAAAGCTACTGTTCTTATCTTCTTTAAGCAGAAATACAAAATATATCATTTTTTAAAAATTCAAATGGAATCGATCGATTAAAAAAATAAAGAAACTACATCTTACTTCAATATTTTAGTTCTAGAACTTTTATTTCAATAGAGAGAAATAAGATAAGAGATTTTTTTTGCTATAAAACAAACCTGAAATAAAAAAATCGTAAAATTAATGTAAAATACTTTATATATCAAAATATGTACTAAGTAGGTACTCTTTAGTGTCATTTTAATTTTAATAGGTTCAAATAAGAGGGGTACAAAATAAGTAGTGAACTGAACTGAATGTTCTAAAATAATATCATTACCTCTACTAAAACAGTGAAGCCCGATTGCAGTATAATTAACAATAATAAATAGTAATAATAACCTGCTTTTTATATCCACGGACCACTACCCATACATAAATACACCAGATCACGCAAATTAACTCAATCCTCTTACGGTCACCTGTGGTCTAGTGGTTAGCGTAACAAACCACTAAGCCCAAGTTCGCGAGTTCGTAGCCCGGCAGGTGGCCTTAGGACTTTTTTAAGGGAGTAAAAAATCCTTAGTTATTCCGCCCTTCGGAAGGGAAGTTAAACGGCGGTCCCGAGCCTGTACGATGTCAGGTACTCATTAAGAGTCCCTATCTTAAATTAAATTTAGGCAAAATTTAGAGCTCCCACTGTAGCATCGTTCGATTAGCCTTAGCAGCGTAAAGTGACGTTAAATGAACAAACTCAATCCTCCCACCTATGGGGCGGGGCGCTTTACCTCTTAGACGCTTCTCATTCGGCACAGAGGTTACTTTTTAGAAATTCGTTCGTTACTAAGCCCAACAATTCTACAAGCTACACCTTAATCTTCGTGAAGCTATCACATGAATAATATTTACCGGATGCATGCGTCGCCATTCCGCGTTATGTAATCTCCTACATTTCCCAGTGGTCTCATCCTTTTTTGGACCGAATATTCTACATAACACCTTAATTTCGAATACCTTAAGACGTATTTCAGCCTTCAGCGTTAGCGGCCATTTTTCACATCCGTAAAAATGAGTTGGAATGATGATGCCTTTATAAATTCCGTTTTTTAGATTTGGGGACGTGAGCTAAGTGATGTTGAGACCTAATAATAACGATCCTTTCCTTTAATTCCTCTTGAATTTCACTTTTTTTTCTCATTTTTTTAGTTAGCATACAAGCTAAGTTCTTTAAGTTCAACGACGTGTTTAAACTTGTCCCCCCCTAAAACAATATTCCCAAAATCCCTTTTCTGCAACTAACCAAATACTTAGTACTTTCAGAATTTTCTTCCAGCCATATTTACTTCAATAATATGAAGTAAATAAAAAAAATAGAGGGATAATTGGGAGCAGTAGAAAGTTGTCGAGGACTGAAATTTTCTTGACTCAAATTAATTACCAGCTACCAACTGATTCCTTCTAAACTGAGAATCCAATTATACTTGCAAACAGCTTTCAAACTGGGCCTCTCTCAACGACTTGATTATATTTTGCCATTTCTCGATTAGGGCCCAACAGTCTATTGTAAATTTATCATTACAAAAAATAATATAAAAATGAAGCATGTGTGACATTAAAGTAATAAACTGGTATATTAACTATAAAACAATGCAGAAATAAATTTCCTGATAAATCTCAGTCTTGTATTAGTTCATAATAAAGTGATTATTCTACTTTTTTGTGTCTCTTTTAGTTACTTTAATGTGTAGGTTGTTTCCTCACTAAAGTCTCAACCGAGAATACTTTTAACTTAGAAAATCAACCGTATTTTCTATTCAAAAAATGAAAGATTTTGTAAAACTGTTTTTAACAGAGCAAACCGTCAATTTGTATGTGGTTGACTAAACAAAATACTGTGGTCATTTTTATGGCTAATCAGATGATGCTGTAGTGTGAGCCCTAAATCTTGCCTATCTAGGTATAATTAGGATAGAAATCTTAAACAAGTACCTGAAACCATACTGGTTGGAGAATGTCATTTTACATCCTATCGGAAGGACGGCTTAAACAAGGATTTTTTATTCCCTTAGAAAAATCTTAAGACTGCGGTTGTTGTGCTGACCAAAACACAATAGGTGGCCCCTAGTAGCTTGTTCACTTCATAATTAAGTGGTATTGTACTTTCTCAGGACTCATTACTAAGGTTAATGCATAGGTTGTTTTAACACAATCGTCTCATGTATGCTGAGGACTTTTAAAGAACAGAGTAAAATTTGCAACCATTGTGTTTATTTCAAGAATGAATGTTTTTATCAACTATTTCTAAACAGATACAAGTCCCAAATTATATTAGATTACACAACAAGCAAAAAAGGTTTGTTTACGTTGTTGAATTGTGTTAAAAGGTGACTTTTGAAATTCCTCAAGAAATTTCAATAATTTGTCAAAACAACTCATATTGTAAAATTTAATTTATCTTTGAATAAAAGCTGCAAATCTATCACTCATACAATGGTTTCTTGTTAAACAACATTACTTATTTGTTAAATTACAATTATTAGTAACAATATCAAAAGTAATTCGGAATCATCTCACCAATATTAAAAATAATAATAATAGTCTATGTTTTTAAGTCTCATTTAATTCTACTGTTCCCAAAACTCGTTACATTTTTGTTCTAAAATGATTCAAACATGGATCTAATATTTTAATTGTTTTTCATTAGATTCGATGTTGAAACGGATATACGGATATTGATTTCGAATTCTGAGGGAATAGAGATACATATTGTTAAATGTATATAAAGTACGTAATATATACATCGGAATGTAACCTAAGCTATAAGTAAAGTAACAAGAACAATAACCATTATTGGCCAGCGGTCAGGTACCAAAAAAGGGCTTTAAGTCGCAATAAATTGAAGAGAGCTGCAGTTTTTATATGTTGTAAGGGCATGTCTGACTAGTGGAAGTCCAAGTTTGCTACCGAAAAAACGGATAGGAAAACGTTTGGTTGGTGGCCCAATAACCTCCAGATTTTCGGAGTTTTTTAGTTTTTGGCCTATACCTCCTAATTGGTTTTTGATAAAAAAAAAACACGAGTGACCATTATTAATGTGGATTAAATGTGCTACAATTTGAATCCAATCGCGGCTCTGCAGCTCTAATATATTCTGAGTTACGCTCCTTTGAAGATTGGTAATTTTTTCCAAAAAGTCCCAATTTTAATTTTTGGTCCACTTTTGTGGGGAACACCGGCCGAAGGAGTGATCCTACGGTGAAAGTCATGAATAATGAAGCTGTAGTAAATTTAATTATCTTTAATTTAAGCACAGACCGAGGACTGTAGTACTAATAGATTCTGAGTTACGCCCCTTGGTTATTTTTTCAAAATATTCCAAATATAGGCCAGCGGCCAGTTGTTTGAGGGTCGCAAAAAATCGAAGAGAGTTGCATTTTTAATATGTTGTAAGGGCATGCCTTAGCAGTGTAAATCCAAGTTTGCCAAAAATCCCAACCGAAAAAACTGATGGTAAAACGTTTGGTGGCCGAAAAACCTCGAAATTTTCGGAGTTATTTCAGTTTTTGGCCTGTATCTCATAATCGGTGCATTTTTGAAAAAAAAACTGGGAGACAGGGTGGCTCTCTCTCTGCACAGTAGTACCTACAAGTACTACCTTCAGTTTTTGTGTAGGTAAATTACAAATAAATATTTATACTTTTCAATTAACAAGCTGATTTAGATCGATTCGTGGCGTGGTGTTTTCTTAAAACACCCACTTTCCCCGATTTTCCTTTTATTTAATTAACAAGATCATTTTTTCAAAAATGCACCGATTATGAGATACAGGCCAAAAATGAAATAACTCCGAAAATTTCTAGTTTTTTTGGCCATCAAAAGTTTTCCCTTCCGTTTTTCGGTTGCAAAATTGAATTTACACTATCAGATACGCCCTTACAACATATCAAAGATGCAAATCTCTACGATTTTTGCACTTAGGTTATTAGAGTCCATCGTGTTAGTTTCTCTATCCATATATTTGTCCACTCTGTGACGTTGAACAAAGCATTACATATTTTTGAGTTCTCTTTATCCGGATCCAAAACTATTTCAGTATTTTTCTAAACATAGATATAGGTAATTCGTTGCCTTAGAGATTTGAAAACTATAAATAAAGAATCAAATAATACAACAGTATGTTTTGACAAAAAGTAAATAATATATTACTTCAAACAACCTTATTTGATTATCAATTTTTTTAAATAGGAACGAGATCTTTGTCAAATACTGGGGAAGATAGACAAAATAGTTGTAAAAATCGTTAAATAAAAAAATAATTTAAACAATCCTGTAAATAGTTTATTGATTGTTTTCTTCCTCGTAAACATTTTCTATTTCTGCTAAGCCTTCGTCTTCTTCACATTCTCCCATCTCTTCCTCCTCCCAGTTTTCTAACTCCAAGTTTTCCGATTCATTTTCGAACATGTCTTTCGTGATTGGGGGTTCGTAGAAGCTGAGGATAATTCTTAATTGATGATTTCTCTTCTTTAATCGGTAGACTTGTTCCTTCTTCCAAACTAAATCTTTCTTGAGTATGTAGTAATTAGGAGCGTTTATTTTACCTCTCCCGAAATTCTTTCTGACGTAGCTGATTGTTAGGTTAGAGAAACATTTTTGTTTACATGCACTTGCTTTAGATAAACGTCTATATTATTTATTTATTTTGCGTTAATTTATGCTACTAATGCTAATCGAAAGATCACACAGTGGGGGTCTTAAATTGTGCCTATCCAGGTATAATCTGGAGATTTTTAACGAGTACCTGACATCGTACAGTCTTGAGGTAGCCTTTATAAGTTATTAGACTCTACATCCAAGGTAGAGATTTCATTTTTTCAATTAATTAAATAACATAATTGATGACAGTGCAAACTTAACACATCTCTATTAATTTAAAATTTTCCTTAATTCTACATTACTAAATTTTATTTATTTAGTGCACTTAATTTTATTTTTTATCTTCGAAAATAAGATAATTAATAGTTATGTAGTTTAGTAAAAAAATTACATTTCAAAGGATACTGCCCTAAGAACGGGGGTTTTTCAGGTTCGTCCCATATTTTGTGTAGGATCTTAGTAAGTTCGTATTTGATACCGCTCTCTTCTAGAAATCGTCGAAATACCTCCCAAGTAATTCCTATTTCCTAGGAGAGATGTATTAACAATAATAAAAAAAAATTGTAGAAACTGCACTGTTCTAGGACAATCATTGTGCAGGGAGGTGATTTCTCTGAGATAATGCCAGGTTTTGACCCAATTTAAGGGTGGTTAGGGGTGTTTTAAGGAGGTTTAGAAGAATATTTTACAGTTTAGAGGGACTATATTTGTTATTGTTGTTTACATAATTCCGGTGGGCTGGTAATTAGTTATTATAAAATGATTCGACAGTTCATTTTTGAATATTTGATTACACATTGTTTTTACTACTTTGTACTACTTAATAATTAATATATATATTATTAAATTGTGATAAATTTCCCGAGCCGGTAATTTTTTTTTTATAATGAGGGTTTATTTACCATGCATTAATGAAAATTAAAATTGTTTACTGTTGACAAGATCAGAGAAATTAATATATAGAGAAATTTAAGTAAAAATTGAGTATAGCTTGTGGTAAAAAACAATTTAAAACTAAAGATAATCTCATCTCAGAGATAAATTTTTGCCATTATTTTCAAAAGTGGCTAATGTTTTAAAGCTAATTTTGATTTTTTAGTATTTCCTTTCGTTAAATTGGTGCATCTTTATAAATATTTTTAATTTCACAATATATTCATCCACACTGAATCACTTAAATAATAATATTTAACATAATAATATATATATATATATATATATATATATATATATATATATATATATATATATATATATATATATATTTTTTTTTTTTTTTTTAAATTCATTTTATAATTTTTAAGAAATAAAATTAAAATAATTTACATTATTTATATACCTATATTTATATTTATTATTTATATACCAAAACAATCCGTTTTTTTAAGTTTATTAAAATAAATTTTGCCCAAAAAAATACAATTTAATGCTATTGAATAATTAACATCGTGCCAGCCGAAAAGTTCAAAACATGCAATCTCGTGCAATATAAAATTCTAACATATTATGGCTGTAGATAATGAATCGGATATTTATTCAGGTTTGAACATGTTACACGCAAGCGTAGATAAACTACAATGAAATGAAAATTGGTCTCTAGTCACTAGGAATTACTGATTACTAATTATTATAAAATAATTTATAAGAAAGAAAATATATTATTAAATTTGTGAGATATTATATCTCTATTCAGGTTATAAGCTTTCATTATTTTCAAGTGTAATGGATGGTCGTTTTTTTTTTGTATTTCCTCTTCTAATAAAATTCTTTACTTGTAGATACATGTTTTCTTTTCCGATGCTTTTTATTTTACGAAATGGTAAAAAACAATGTCGGAGGGGGATATACGATGATGGGGCTGAAGTGGGAAAGTTGCCCAATTTTATAATTCATTAAATAATTTATTCGCTGACGAGTAATGCTAATTATCAAAGAAATTACTCAGCAATTGTTTTGAAATGTAAGGATAGAGATAGTTGGGGGTGCAGTCAATTAAAACACCATAATAAGTGCATACTTATTTATTGTGTGCCGACGTTTCGATCTACATTTTAGCTCATCTTCAGGACAGTGAGAGAAAACAGACAAACAAAATAACTATAAAATTACATTACAGTACCAAGAAAATGATGATATAATATAGTAGAACAAAATAACAGAAAAATTGAACAAAATAGTGAAGGAATAATATAAATACAAATTATCTAAGAATAAATGTACAGAAAGGTGGTAATGCAAATAAAATACAAAGAGAAAAACAAAAAAAGAAAAATTGGTAAACAGAATGAAAAATGAAACACAAAATGAAAAAATATAGACATAACAAGGTGAGATATAAGAGAGAGATATACAAGTCTGTAAAACCTAGTATAATACGGATAAAACATAATATGTATAATAATAGACTCCTGGAATAATAATAGTAGAATAAGAATAATATAATAATAATTGTTTTGAAACATTATTCTGAAAACTAAAATACTTCTTTAGATACGAATATGATTCATTGGGAAATATACACCGTTCAAATTACGTAAGTTAAGAATTTCTTAACACGTTTTAATTAAAACCTCATACATATAATGTTCGTTAATTTTTTTATCTTTTTATAGCACAAGGCATAGACCATAGGCCAGCACAGTTTTAAACAGTGGTATAACTACTAAGAAAGCTTCCAAAATCAAATCTACGTAAAAAGAACTAATAATTATTATTACATTAACTATTAATAAGCTATTTTAATAAAATATTTTAAACTATTTGTAACAATAAATGTCTTAATTTTACGATATTTACTCATTAAAAAGTATAAACAATTCAAAGATTACAGGATTTAAGAGATAATATTACCTGGAAAGACATTGTATATCTTCAGGTCAGGTTTTTCAGTAGTAAGATTTATTACATATGATAATGTGAAATATTTAATATTTTAAAATCATCACATGTGTTTCAAAGGCATCTATTAAGACAAAACAAATAATTTAAATTGCAATTTCGCTGGTTAGAATTTAACTTCCACCAATAAAATAGAAAATAATGAGAGCTCCAAAACTATGCACAGAACTAGATTTTTGACCGAATTCATTGAAATAAATTCCTGTATTTCTATCATTATTTCTCCTTTTTTTTCGTCGACATAAGCATAAAAAAAGTTATACACTGTATCAATATATGGATCGTACACATTATCAATTTATGGAAAAAATGGCATAAAACTAGCTGTATGTGAAACTATTTGGAACCTTAGAAATATGTAAATAATAAGATTAGGTTCACTGATCAGGTAGCTTAAGTGTCCCTTTGGATAGGTACCTACCTGTATCCTTAAGAGACAGAGCAGGGCAGTCGTAGGCGAGAAGCGGGCAACTCAACACGTAGACTGTCTCATGTCACATAGGACTTCCTTTTCTTTCATTGTAAGTAGATATATAAGTTGTTACTGTGATTAGCACACAGTAAATGTAACGTTATTTAAAGCGATAAACAAGGATCTATATTTATTGAACAACTCCTGGTCAGTCAACCAGGTCAACCTCAGGAAAAGAGATAGGTATATTCATTAATGATATATAATTACTATACCTCCAGTGTAACGATCTCAGTGTGGCATCCCATATCTTTATTTAAATATTATTCAGATTAAAGGATCTTAATTTTCACTCAGATCATTATTTGGGCAGTGAAGCCAATATAGCAAACTTTTATTATATTATCATAGTACAGATGTTGCTATATTGGCTTCTCTACGCAAGCAATGATCTTAAGGCCTATTCAGATACTTTGATCTGAATATTACTTAAAAAATGGGATGCCACCCTATGATCGTTACTCATAATATATATTAATTTTAATTAATTAATAAGAGACATATCCCTTTATTCTCGAAAGGTTGGCGTGGTTGACTGACCAGGAGTTATTTATCAAATAAAGATCCATTTGTTTTCGTGTTTGTTGTTTTGTTTTCAAAGAGAAAAGATTTGCCCTGACCGGGAGTGAGAAAAATAATCATTATCAAAATAATAATCAATAAAGATAACATTGTATTTATTTTTGCTAATCATGGTTACAAGATAACTTATAAATCTACTTATAAAGAAAGGGGGGAGCTTTATGTGACTGGCTATTTCTCTACCATTGCTTCATCTAGTTCCTTGCATCTTGAATTGACCGCTCCTTCCAAACAACTGCCGCTCTTATCTTAAGAGTGAAGATAATAAATCCTAAGAGGGACACTATATAATTATTATGTTATATAATATTATTCGAAATATCCACAGTTTAACAAACTGCTTGTGAAATTGCATATGGAGAATTATAAATATAACTAATAAGCTACCCTTCTTTTGTAACTTTAGGTCACACCAAGAACCAAATTATTTAACTAATGAATTTAGACAACGGCAAGAGATATAGTAAATAAAAAAAATCAGTTATTAAATAAATTACAAAGTATACCAAATTATGGGATCTTCCAGAAAACTAGCAGTGTAAATAACCATGTTATCAACAATAAATTGTTTAAATAATTGAAAAATAAATAGTAACCGCTATATATAGCCATGTACTTGCCTTTAATTTCCTTTATTCACTGATTTAAATAAACTGCCAAGGCAGATTCACCTTCCACGAAGTGCTTCGTATTACTATTACACGTGCTTTCTGAACACTGTCCATAAACTATGTTTGCAATAATTAAGTTATAATTAACAATAACTAGTTTATATCGCGTGGGGGCATAGCGTGCTGAGCCAACACCTCACCATTGTCGAGTAAGAAAGGAGTTGGCCTGAGTTTCGTGCCGGAGCTATGTTGGCGATAAATCTGGAACTTCTTCCCGTGGCGAGTACAAAAGAAAATTATAGCGATTGTTATATTAATGATAAGTGAATAGTATATATATATACTATATATATGTATATGTGTATATCCATCTGGTCTTGGGGGGCAAAGACCAGATGGATATACACAGACAAAAATGCTGCGGAGCTTCATGTAGCAGACTGGAAATCAGTGGCTCAAAATAAACAGGGCGAGAAGGCGACCATAGAGCCAATAGAATATAAATATAAATAAATATATATATATATATATATATATATATATATAACTTAACGAGTTCGAGACACTTTAAATAAAAAAAAAGGAAAGGTTTAGAATGATAACGCACAGAGAGATCGGTTATAACTGACTTTATTGATAACTTAATCCTTCTTATATAAGATCTGGGAGTTGTTTATATTCTCAGTAGGATTAAGCTCCACTATTACCCGGCTATGGCACTTAACTCCCCCCCTCCAGTTTCCAGACACTTTTGGAAACTAAAGGAAGGACCAGTCCAGGTGGGTAGCAGAGCTGGCTCCTGTACACACTACAGCACCCAGACACACACAATTTCGATATATACAAATAAACACCATACAATTGTACAATAACAAAAGTAAGATACAGCAACAAGGAATAATAAAACAACCAGAACTATTCCCTACTGGTTGATGTCCTCCACACAGATAGGAGAAAAAAGGAAAAACAAAATAGCTACCAATAATAGTTTAAAACAAAATTTTACACTGATACAAGTACAAACACTTTCTTGTTCCTCACAATTTAACACTCCACTGGAGTAGGCGAAGGCACTCCAGACCCCAGAGGAAATTTCAGCTGTTCAATATGGACCGTCCGCCGCCTCCTGGGGTCCCCTACACTTTCGATGGTGACTGTGTTGTGTTCCCGAATGACTACAACACGGAATGGCCCCTCGTATCGTCGTGGCTCCTTGCCCCTATTAGACCCAATTCGCCTGTAGACTATAGCCCCAATTTTGAGTTCTCCCGAGCAGTCTCGGACTCTCGCGTTTTCCCTAGCAACTCTGGTCCGTTTTTCCCTCACGATCAGCCTTCGCGCCTTTTCCCACGACTCTCGAACCCGCACGTGGTTCGCGACGATGTCGCGCGCTGCGGCGGTACTTCCAACCGTACCCTCGGGATCCCGACTAGGCCCGCGAACCCCAAACAACACTTCAAACGGAGAGAACCCCGTTACGGAATGGACAGAATGGTTGTACGCCGCAACCGCTTTCCGCATTGCTACGTCCGGCGTCAACCCCTGCTCGACATGGTAGACCCTGAGGTGGTCGCTAAGCGTGCTATGCAACCGCTCTACCCCTCCCCTACCCTTCGGGGGTCCCGGAGTGTTGAACCGCCACGCGACCTCCAACTTACGCGCTTCCTCGCTCACCACCGCGTTGTCGAACTCCCTCCCTTTATCGGACGTTATGGTATCAGGTACCCCATAAAACATAAACCATGTCCGGAGGGCTATTAGCACCGACTCTGCTTCCTTGGAATGGATCAGGTGAGCCATGGCGATCTTGCTAAAAACGTCGATGGTCGTGAGCCACGTAAAACCCTTCCAGGTGAACGTGTCCACTTGCAGATCTCGGAGTGGTCGATCCCCCGTGGGTGTTTCTTCCTGTACGGCCTGTGGTGGGTGGCGGTCATACTTCGTAACCATGCAGACCTCGCATGTCCCTATAACTTCCTGGATTGTCCGCCGCATTCCCGACCAATAATATCGCCTCCTCAGCCCCTGTAGCGTCTCATTAACCCCTCTGTGATTGGGTTTGCCCACGTGATAGGCCCCAGTTACTTCCTTCTGTCGGCCGCCGTCCCTGATAGTCTCGACCATGATCCTGCACCGGATGAAAACGCGATCCGGGATTTGATCCGTTTTCCACACCTGTCGGATTTTGTCCCAGATTACCGCGTTACCCACGTAAAGATGGTGTGTGTGTCCCGGCTTAGAAGCGTCCTTGAGGGCTTTACAGACGAGGTCCAATCGCACCCCTGGTTGGGACGAAATGACATTGATGCGCGACCGCCCGTAACGCAGATACTCTATGGACAGCATGCCTGACGTCTTTGTCTTCCAGATGATCTGCCTCGGTTTGTCGTTCACGATTTCATCAATTTCTTCCAAATCCCCCGGTCTCTCGTCCGTAGAGCTCTCTCTGTCCGACGATACCTCCTCTCTTCCCGCTTCCGTGATGGACCGTTCTCCTTCGCTCCCCGGCGACCAGTCCTGCAGAAAGTGCCGGATATCTCCTGATGGACCTGCGACATCCTCTTCTATAGCATTCACCATGAGTGCCCGCGACAGCCAGTCGGCGACTACATTTTCCTTCCCCGGTTTGTAGACGACATCCATGGAGTACTGGCTGAGCTTCTCCTTCCAGCGAGCCACTCGAGCGGATGACTCCTTTAGCTGGCCTACCCACTGTAACGGCCGGTGATCCGTCTGGACCCGGAATCTTCTGCCAAACAAATATGGTCTGAAATGGTCGACCGCCCAAACAATGCCTAGTAGCTCCCTCTCCAACGCACTATATCTGGCTTCGGCCTCGGACAATCTCCTGCTCGCGTATGCTATAGGCCGGTCCCCCTGGTCATGTCCCTGAGACAAGACCGCCCCTAAGGCGTACTCGCTGGCATCGGTAGTCACAATGAACTGCTTAGCAAAATCCGGGAACGCTAGCACCGGTTCCCCCGTCAGATGCTCCAGACATTTCTTCAGGTTGTCCTCCATGACCGGCGTGACAACTACTCGCGCTCCCTTTTTCAACAAGTTATTGATGGGCACCAGGTACCGCGCCATGCCCGGAACAAAACGCCTATAATAATTAAGGGCCCCCAGAAGCCTTCTGATGCCTTTCACGTCCCGGGGTATCGCCATCTTGGTGATCGCTTCCACCTTGGACTTGTCCGGCCTAACTCCTTCCCGAGACACCCTGTGCCCTAAAAAATTTATCTCAGTTCGACCCAACACGGACTTCTCTGGAGACAGTTTCAGCCCGAATTCGCGAACCCTTTTGAAGACCTGCCGAAGGTGTTGCACGTGTTCGTCCTCCGATTTGCTAAACACTAGAAGGTCATCCATATAAACCTGGAAAATCCCCTCATCTACCCCCCTGAGGAATTCGTCCATCAGCCGCTGGAACGTGAGGGGCGCATTCTTAAGTCCAAACGGCATTCTCGTGAATTCATAATGTCCCCGTTCGAATGTGAAGGCTGTTTTCGCCTGATCCCGGGGATGCAGTCTGATTTGGTGATACCCTGCTTTCAAATCTAATGTGCTAAATATTACCGCACCGCTCAGTCGATCTATGATATCGTCAAATCGGGGAATTGGATAAGCTTCGTCCTTTGTATTCTCGTTGAGCTGACGGAAGTCCACGACCACCCTATATTTCTCTTCCCCTGCCACACTTTTCTTCCTTACCGCCCACAGAGGGCTATTGAACGGGGACGAGCTGTCGACAATGATCCCCTGACGTTTTAACTCCTCTAATTCTGCCCGGATGTGCTGTCTCAGCGCCTGGGGATACCGCTTCTCCTTCACGTACGTGGTCTTCTCCTGTTTTAGAGGAATTTCGTGGACCGTCCTTCCCGTGACACCTAATACTCCCCCTTCCTTATAAAAGATGTCCCGGAATTCTTTCAGTAATAAACTCCTCCACTCAACTACCCTGGTCACAGCTCCCACCCGAGAACCTCGCACCGCCCGATGCCCCGTGTAGGACTTACCCCCTAACGTAACGAACCACCTACCTCGTTTATTTTCCACCTTCGCGCCCACCCTCTCCAACAGGTCGCACCCAACTATGGCCTGGTACTCCCTGGGCAAACTCTCTACGACATGTACTTGCAGGGGCGCTCCCGTTTTCCCCCACTCGCTCAATCCCATATCCGTTTCGCCCATCACTCTACATGGCCCTCCCAAGGTTAACAGCCTACATTTGCATCTCCTGATCTGAAGTGCCTCCCCTTTACCACACAATTTCTCCGCTGCTTGTTTTGACAACAAGGTACTCGAACTCCCTGTGTCAACAAGGCACTTCACTTCACCGTACGTCTTAATTATAGGCAACCAATTTTTCAGCTTACCTTCTAAGTTGTTTATCACGCAAGCCCGGTCGCCACTCTGCGAGCACCCTCCTCATATGGCCGCCTGCTTCCGTCTCGTTGTTGCCATCCGCCGCTGACCCGCCTTTTGTTGCCGATTCCAGCCGCTGCTCACGCTGCCCTCGCCACTGCTGCCTGGTTCCTCCTCCGTCTCTGATGATCCCGAGACACTAGATGTGTCCCTTGGGGACCCGCCTCGTCTGGCCGCGTACCTCCTTTTCCGTACCTCTTGTGCATTCACCTCCATCGGTTCTACTTGCTGTCCTTCCTTCCTGCGAAAGATGTACGGGCATTGCCTGGCAAAATGTCCTTCCATCCCGCACTCGTAACATCTGGACCGTGGGCATTTTGCTACCAGATGACCCGCCTTGCCACACCCGTGGCACTTCCTTTCATCCTTCCTGGGCCCATTCCTTGACTTCGGCTGCCAATTTCTTTTTTTCGGCCGTGAACGGTTTTTCTCTGGCGCTTGTTCTTCTTCCTGGCGTCCCGGAGATTCTCGGTCGATTCACTGAGACCCTTGTCCACTCAGGCTCATCTACCTCCATCCTATAACTCTCCTCTTCTCGGGCACCTGTATCCACAAGATTCTGGGCGCATTCTAGGAACGTTTTCTCGGCAGGGAATCCTTCCTTTTTCCCCAACTGCCTTGCCAACTGCACCTTCCAGATCGTGGATAGAAATAGCATTCGTGCGTCTGTCTCTTCTGCTGAGACGATCTCTCTCATTTTCGCGTTGAGTTTCTGATACCGCTCCAGCATGACTGCAGCGTATTGGCCCGGTGTCTGTCGGCTCTGCCTCCGTTCACAGAACATTTGAAAAATATCCTCCTCGATCGTCCATCTCCCTCCTCCATACGCCTTCTTCAACCTTTCTTTAATCACGGCCCATTCAGTCTCCTCATCGGCCTGAATTAAGTTCAGTACGCTTCTCCGGACACGCCGTGCCAGGGCCACTCGCAACCTTTTGGCATCCCGTTCTTCTAGAAAATCCGCTGCCACCTGGGATTGAATGCCTGCAATGATCCCGTCTCCACCTTTGATAAAATGATTGAGTTCCCCGACATCGCCGTTGAATTTATCCAAATCAGAAATTTCTCTCCTGATGTCTTGCGCATTGGCCTTCCGTAATTTCATTTTTTCTAATTCATTCGTTTCTTGCGCAATTCTATTAGCTTCCTGTCTCGCTAGGTCTGCCCGCGCTAATGCTAAGGAGGACGTTACCTGAGGTTGAAGTTCAGGGATCATCTGTTCCGCCGGTGGAGGATCTAGCGTCAAGGTCGCCGGCCTCAGGATGCTCGAAGCCTGGTCATTCATGTTGGCGCACTTCAGTACTATTCACCACAACGAAAAAATAACGCCACAAACAAAAATAGAACAACGGAAAAAAAATTTCTTTTCTATGTTCTAATCCGTGTCCCGGGTTTCGGCACCACTTAACGAGTTCGAGACACTTTAAATAAAAAAAAAGGAAAGGTTTAGAATGATAACGCACAGAGAGATCGGTTATAACTGACTTTATTGATAACTTAATCCTTCTTATATAAGATCTGGGAGTTGTTTATATTCTCAGTAGGATTAAGCTCCACTATTACCCGGCTATGGCACTTAACTTATATATATCTAATATATAAAATTGACGTGTCACAGAACTCCTCCGAAGCGACTTGACGGATTCTTATGAAATTTTGTGTCCATATTCAGTAGGTCTGAGAATAGGATGTAAACTATTTTTCATGACCCTAAGTGATATGTGCCGGCCATTATTACAGATTAAGCGTCGATCGTAGGAGTGACGCTAAGTGATGCTGCATTTTTGATATGTTGTAAGGGCACGTCTGAACAGCGTATATCCAAGTTAGCAACCGAAAAAACGGACGGGAATACTTTTGGTGGCCGAAAATTTCGAATTCGATTATATGTTGCATACTCACATGTTAGTAAACCATCTAATCTATTTGTATTAGTAATGGACAGATTAAAAAAACTATGTATAGATTAGCGCTCAATTATATTGAAATAAATAGTTATAATTTAAAAAAATATTAGTAGCCATAATTAAAAATTGACCATGATAATCCTCATTCATTAATGTTTATATTTTATCAGTTAGATATGTTTTATATTATTTATTTATTATAGACTGTACTCAGATGTAAGACGAATAAAATGTAAAACAAAAATCGATTCAAATCATTTTTTCCATTCACTCATTGTTTCTTTAAAACTATTACAATAGCCACAGCAACGCGTGGCCGGATCAGCTAGTATATATATAACTATTTTTTTGCATTTGCTACAGCATAGAATACTAATCTCGTAATACCAGATAAATAAAACTCTCTCAAGTTTAAGAGGTATCTATCCGGAATACTCAGTTGTTATTAGAATCCAACTTCATCTTTACACACTTCTTCGTGTCCTAAAGTAACTGTCTTATTATTATTATACACGTACTCTTACCCCTAAGAAGACTATTTCAAAACAAAAATAAACTATCACTAACAAACAAAATTATAATATACAACATGCTATTTAGAACAAATAAGGATCTAGGCATTGCAAGTCTGTGGCTCATGTAAAAAATCCCACATACATACCATTCAAATGTTTTAATCAAAACTCCTTCGTTAAAACACACATTGCCCCTTTTATATTACTAATAAATCGTTACACTAAGATCTCGGCATACCACTAGTGACTGACACAATCAAGAAAAACTACAAAAAAATTCATGACTCACTTGCTGGATATCCAAACTTACTAGTACAATCAATACTGACAGACACATTATCACATAATCCGACAAGGAGACTGAAATGTCTCTGGAGCAGGGATCTACTACAGTGAGATGTACCACGCTAGGAGTGCCTTCAATGGGAGGATTCTCCATACACGCTTTCACGGGAATTCCTTAGGGGAGTTTTACCAAATGAAGATCGAAAATACAGCATGTTTTAAATGGCATTTGTATGACTTCTCAAATAAATATTTTTATAAGTAAGCTTAAAAGGTTTACAGTTCATACCCCCCAAAAAAAGTAGATCTTGTAAAACTTATATTTAATTTTTTTTTTAAATGGCACATTATTATTAAGCATGATTTTAAGAAACATATGGGTTAATGGAAACATATTTTAGTGATCAAACGAGGAACTATACATAAAGATGAAACTGTTAAAACAGTTAAAAAGAAAAAGTTGGACGAAACGATTGGAGTAGGAATGTGATAAGGATCTAAAAGAAATTATTATTTCGTACGAAAAAATCATTAATAGAGGTGAACTCCGACGAATGTGAAATACTATAAGAGTTTCAAGTTCGGAGAAGAATTCGAAAGGCAAAAAAAAACGGAAGAAGGCACTGAATGAGGGGCTCAAGATGTAGGTTCTTCCAGGACATCAAACCTGGAAGAAGAACAAGATTCAGACACGGAAAATGAAATTGATTGTATCGGAATTAGTCCATAGCAGCTAAATACGAAAATAATATAAAAATTAGAAAGAGGTTAAGGAAGGATGCGTAGATGTTTTAAGTCTTACCGCAGCATTCGGAAGGAATTTAGGCCATAGAAGTCGCGCGCGCGGGTCTGTTTGATAACAGGTCACACTGTACTTTCACTAGCACACTTCCGCTCATCAAGGTATCAATACATGTTCCACTGGATAAGTAAATTTGTGTAATCGTATGGCAAAGCAGGTCAGAGGTATCGAAACTTCCATTTCGTACCTTCAGTAAACGATATAACTTCAGGAAATCTTTTTACCTGATTTCATGGAATATTTGAGGAGATCAGGATCAAATGTTACTCTAAATTTCAAAAATTGTCAAGCAATGCTTTATTTCTATCGAAACTCCAGGTTAAGAACGAAAACAATGAAAAATAAGTTGGAAGGTATCGTGTTAGACAAAATTGTTTGACTAATCTAGCGAAAAAATCTGAAAAAGTCAATTTTTAAGCCACCCGTTTTTTGATCATGAATGTCTCCTCAATTCATCAAAAAACAGATTACTTAATTTGGTGGGGTGTGTACCGTAGTGTGAGTGTCTTTTAAGCTTGCTCGCATTATCATACTTACTTTAGGACACGCAAGAGTTGTTATATGATGTTGGATTCTTATGACAACAGTATTCCGGATAAATACATTTTAAACCCTTGAAGGAGTTTAGTAAATCTTGTATTACGACTTTAGTCAAACGCCAGATGGTAGTATTCCTCTATACCATTCGAGTATTCCTCCAATACCATCTACCAGAGAAGGGAAAAAAATATTACAAATGCAAATATAAATTTTATTTTATCTTAATTTATATAACAATTGCTATAATTTTCTTTTGTTCTCTGCGCTCTAAAGAAAATTTAACGGTAGTAATCGTAATAGTAATATATATATATACGTTTGTTATGTGATTGCATTTATGCAAACAGTGAAAAGAAATTTCTGATTTATGTAATTCTAAAACAACCTAAAAGGATTTTCGTACAGTATACGAGAGAAACGGAATATTTTTTTTTTAAATACAAACTTACAGTTTTAGTACTTTATGATTTTGAAAATTATCATATATGCATATGCATTTCTTCTAAATATTATTATTTTTTAAATCCTATATCACTACAACCCATGAAGAGTTTACCAGGAAATTATGCTCAGCCCCTAAATTTTTCCACAAATTAAGGGTATCCACTTTATAGACTGTATTAGCCCCGGGAGGGTATGGCGATCCCACAATGTCTATTTGTCGCTGTTAACAGATTAAAAAGCGCATCTTCCCCAGATGGATTCAAACCCGAAATCTGCCTACCCCGCTCCCTCAGAATTATTAATTAAGTATATTTAAAAAGAATAATAGAAATAATTGTGACAAATAGCCAGAAATAAAATTTTTCAGAAAAGTTCATAAAGAAAATACTGTAGAAGGTTATAATAATGAAATTGAAGCTGATTTATTTAAACAATTACGTTTATAATCGAAATATACTTTATCCGATGAGAAGAAACGAGCCCATCAGAACTTGACTGTCGGCAATCGAGCTAAAAGCCGACGTCATCCCGATAATAGGAGGCTACAATTGAAGCATCCATTTCCCTAGCAGGTCCTCAGCTTCCAAAGAATGGTAAACAATGGCCGACATCAAAAGAACACTTGAAGGAGTCAAGGCCTTTTATCATTCCCTTGCAGCACCTTTGTAAAATGATTGTGCACTCTCCTGATTGGTCAGGTCTTCATGAATGATGATGAAATATCACAGAAATCAATCTCACTTTTCAAAGTTCGAATCAGTAATTAATGTTGTTTTTTTTCAACAATGCGTGATTACAAAAATTGAATCAGAGGGCATATAAAGTACGAGATATCTCATTGGGTAGAGTGCTGAGTAATTGTGCCGAAGGTTTCGGGTACAAATCCGGTGGTGTTAGATGACATATTTAATCTATCAACAGCCATAGCTGTTCCCACAGGGACCAACAGACCCTCCTGGTATTCCTACACCCAGTTTCTATAAAATGTTTACCCATAAAGCATGACGGTTATGCATATACTGAGACGAATCACCTTACTTCGATACAAAGTGGAATGGTGGAGGTTTTTGGCCATTTAAACGTCTATAACTAGTTTAATATAACCTCTATAACTAGTTTAATAATACTCTAATAATTGTTCTTATATTTCTTAGAAAAGCATAATAATTAGCAAACAATGTTAAATTTCCTGCAAATCACAATGGACTATGGACAATTTAAATTTAAATTTTTTAAATTTCTGATTGCATGGCCAATCAATATTTACCATGATTCGAAAAAAAGAGTCACCTATGGCTGTAAGCCCGGCAGGTGGCCCTAAGATTTTTTAAAATCAGTAAAAATGTCTTTGTTATGTCTTCTTTCGGAAGGAACGTACAACGGGTGTACCGAGCCTGTACGTTTTCTGGGTTAAAGATCCCTATCCTAATTAACCCTGGATTGGTAATAATATTTAGGACTCCCACTGTAGCATCGTTTTCAATTTGACGTATTTCATCGTCCAATTAGACGTAGCAGTATACAAAAAAAAACTGTATGACTACATCCCGTGAACGGGTCTGGGGTTGAGTACATGGTAGAGACTGTACTGTTTCATGGACAACGGTTCTGCAGGGAAGGGAATTGTCCTAGATCACGTTCAATCGCCAGATTTTCACTCCCCATTTAGTAGAGGCTAGGTGAGTTATAGGAGGATCTTAAATTCCATATGATACATCTCTGGCTATTAACAGACTAAATAAAAGTCTTGCCAGCAGCGGACATAAACCAGGATTTTCGGCATGACAACTCAGTGCTCTACCACTGAGCCAATCCACTCTAGTAAAGTGGCATTAAATTAATAAACAATCAATAATTCGAACCAAACCATATATAACTAACAAATAATTCGATTGCATTATTTTAAAAACTAATTTAATTTAACTAAGTATCTTTTAATTTAATTATTAAACACATTTCCGGCTATAATGATAAATTAAACAAATATATTTCCTTTAACGATACAGGGCAAAGAAAAACTTGCTTTATTGAAGCTTAATTTGATTCATTGTTATGAGTGGGAGGGACAAGAGGGGGATGGGAACCAATTATATCAATCGGAATTAATAAGAATAATTTGTTTTGCATATTCAATATTTCTTTTAAATTTATAATTATGAGTGCTTCGACCTTTGTAATAATAAATGCACATCTCATAGCTCAGTCTCTTTGTGATGAAAAGGTCTGTTAAATTTTATCGCTAATGCTATGATATGATAAGGGCTTATCACATCTTTAAACGTATATATTTTAAAGAATAATTGTAAGATTGTATCGAAAAATGGCAGTCAAGACTGAAAAATTAAAAAAATATTTATGAATTCCTAATAACATATGATTTTCGAAATTTGTTCAAAGATATTATACCTCATTATAAAAAATAAATGAATAAATAATTGAACTGAAACATTTGACGGATTTATGAAATAAATAGCAATCCAGAGGCTGAACAATTTAAAAAAATATATATTAAATTCATATGAACATAAATGATTTTTAATTTTTCTTTGAGATACAATATCAAAAAGTTTGGTAATTATTTATCTATTTTTCATGTTTTATTTTTTTATATAGATGTAATAATTAAAAACACGATCTCTCTGAAATATTTAATTGAAGTAGAACTTGAGTAAATTTAACATTGGGAATGGAGGAAGGGATGGATGGGGGTCAGCGGTTTGACCACCACAATAATCTCTCTCTCTCTCTCTCTCTCTCTCTCTCTCTCTATATATATATATATATATATATATATATATATATATATATATATATATATATATATATATATATACGCACATCACTAACAGGTATAAATTCCTTGTCATCAATGCCTGTGGTTTGCTATATAAAATGTTGGAATATATTGTAGATATAGTACATAGCGCACATATGCAAAATCATTCGCTCACACGCATTCAAACTGGACGATGGACAAAATTTAAATACCATTTGAGGTAATGATATAATTTAGACATTAGGCGACGTGCTTTAAAAAACTGAAATTCAAAAGTGATGGCAGCTTAGTTGTCACTAAGTCCCTTCGATAAATTTTGGGCTAGTCAAATTTTATCAATTTCTGAAAGTTATTAATTATATTCTTCATAAATATGATACATATACTGAAATATGTATGATAAATGTTTCTTTTTTATCCAAATTAGTAACAATTATAGAATTATACTTTTAATCAAATAAACACGCATATAATTTTGTGACATCTAATACATTATTAACATAAGGAATCAGCCATTGTAATCTAAAATTCCAATTCGCTGCAGTTAAAGATGAACATGCTTAAAACGTTATCATATTGTTGTCGTTATATATTTTACTCAACTATTCTACGAAAACATTCAAAGAGATATAAAGCGTATCCTACACACAACCAACATTCCAATGAAATAAAAAAGTCCATCCTTATCTGAGTTATGAGTTATAAGTCATAAAAAGGGAACGTAATGAAAAAGCTGGCAAAAGAGAGGAAAAAGAAGAGAAAAGCAAATATAGATTTCATCTGAATCCCTGCGGGGTAAAACATAGAGCTCCCTCTGGATCGGTCCTTCTCCTGTTACAAATGAGAACGGATACCTTAGGCCCTTTGCAATTCCATTCCGAATCAACTATAGGGCTTCTTTGTATCCAAAACCATGTATACCTTAGTAAAAATCCATAAGTCAAGTTTTCTATTATATTGCTTTCCTGTAGGGATCAATCATTTATGATTACAAAGCATAATTTGATATTATTTATCATAAATATAAACATTAGTGTAAACTATCCTGAAACTTTAACTTTAATATTATTATCGGCTTTGCAATTTTTCCCCCAATACACCTTCTCCTGTCCATGCAATCTTTCTATGTCAAATCTATACGAACCATTTCTTCTGACTTTTTCTATCCTTTATTTCCCACATTTCCCACTTTTTAATTTCTTCTCAGGATAGTATTTAAGTACTTGAAGGGGCCATCGAGTCTCTTCCATTATCATAACGTGCCATAATACTGTAATCTACTTTTACTGATGTAACTGAGATGTAACTGAGAATGTTGAGTTCAGCTCCCTTCTTATTTCTTATAATATCATTTTGGACGTTCTGAAAACCAATCCCTGGTCCTCCAGATTGGGGGTTAAGGATTTGTGCCATCACTCCACCTTCTTGGAAAAAATCAAATTTTACAGATTCAATAACAAAGAAAACTGAGTTTTACCAATTGTTAAAATTACATTTAATTTCAAATTTACTGATTTTCATTAATGCTTGCAATTGTCCAGGGTATTACCCTTTTTAAAAACTAGTTTTGTAATTTATATATTTATTTGTTGCAGGTGGAAAGTGAAGTGGTGAGGTGGGGATGATCCACAGGACGGCCTCATCACGGAGGCGCCGAGCCTCCCGGAGCGCCGCCACATCGCCACACCGCAACAACAACAACCGAAGACCAAGCACCATACCGACCTCAACCGGCGAGCAGAGACAGAGGAGGGCGTCCATAGCCGTGCCCGAAGACACTTCACCGATCGAGTTCGTGACGGTCACGGCTGCTGATGACGACTCAGATCAAGAAATCGAGGAGTATGATCGGAGCCCAAGGAACAGCCTGGTACCTGACGTCGACAGGACACCCAGGCGGAGCCTCACCCCCGAGATCTTCAACAGGAGCCCAAGGGGCAGCTTGGTACCAGATTTCAACCGCAGTCCAAGGAACAGTATCATTCCAGACACTAGAGGATCAAGAGCGAACCTACTTCAGGAGCCTCAAGCATTCTCCAGATCTCCTAGAGGAAGTCTTTGCCCCGACGCCGAGATGTTCAGCCGATCCAGGACATCTTTAGTTCCAGAAGATTTCAACCGGAGTCCTAGGAACAGCCTAGTGCCAGAATACAACCGAAGTGCCCGCAACAGTTTAGTGCCTGATGTTAGTCCTTCAAGGAGTCACAGGAACAGCCTTGTGCCTGATGTTAGCCCTAGTAGAAGCCCAAGGGGAAGCATTGCACCAGACCCCGGCCGGAGCCCAAGAGGTAGCATTTGTGTAGTTCCTGATCCCAACCGCAGCCCGAGGGGGAGTATAGCTCCAGACCCGAGTAGGACCCCTCGGGGTAGTATTGCCCCGGAAACGAACAGGAGTCCAAGAGGGAGTATAGTCCCTGAGACCAATAGGAGTCCCAGAGGAAGCCTCGTTCCGGAGCCAAACAAGAGCCCGAGAGGTAGCATCGCATCGGATACGACCTTCAATCGGAGCCCGAGGAACAGCCTGCCTCTGCAGGAGAGTCCCTCCATGAGGAGCCCAAGGGGCAGCATCGGATCAGGCAGCCTGCAGGACAACAGGAGTCCCAGGGGCAGTGTCGACATTCCCTTATCAGGTAAAGCATTAGTAAACATATTAATATTAAAATAATAATAATAATTTTAATGACTAAAATAATTTATATTTTAATAACTAAAATAGCTATAGAGGAAGTGGACGGCCCAGAAGCAGGTGGGAGGAAGGTGACCAAGAGAAGATGGCTGGCCGAGGTCTGCGGGATTGGTAGGATGATAGGCTATGAGTTCTGCTCTGACGAATTGAGGCAACCCTTGTTGGAATGCCTATGAAGAATAAAGAAACATTGCTATTTCCCTTATATGCTTAAAACGAATCTGGGGGTCGGATATTAAAGGTACGGATCTGACCCAACATTTGGCCTGCTCTTACAAGTCAAAACCTGCAAAACTTCGGTGATATTAAGTAAATCGTTTACAAATTATTTTCAATAACACAGAAACTTTGATGTATTTCATTGTATGTACATTAGTCTCCCCTGTAAATAATAGATATTAAATTTTAAAAAATACAACTACAAAAGCTTTCATGCGCAGGGCATTGTAAATACATCCTTTAACGGACGGTTATAAAAGTAGTAATGGTCACTGAACTGGTCCCAACACAATGATTTCTTCCTTACTCATTAAGAAGAAAATATATTATATATTCTCAAGATATCTGTGATAGATCACTAGAACCAATATTTATTGACGGAAAGTATAAAAGAATACCAAACCCAAAGCCGAAAGTAAATCCGAATGTTATGAGTCCTTAGTTCGATTTTTGAGCAATTCCATTCACAGTTATCACCAAAAAGATAATAAGATATCCTGAAAAAAATCGAAAGAAACAAAAAAAAAATTGAAATAGGCCTTATCGTTTAAACTAGAAATTCTAGGCTTTCATAAATTTGGCGTAATTAAAAAAATAAATTTATTTTTAAAGAGAAAAGATAGGCCCTCGGCCCGGATTCGAACCCGGAACCTCTGTCTCTCCATGACAGCGCCCTACCATTTGAGCCACCAAGGCCGCCTGCCGGCAGAGGACAAATCTTTTCTCTTATCCTATCCTATGTCCTCGTGTCGTGTGAGAAAAGATTTGTCCTCTGCCGGCAGGCGGCCTTGGTGGCTCAAATAGTAGGGCACTGTCACGGAGGGACAGAGGTTCCGGGTTCGAATCCCGGCCGAGGACCTATCTTTTCTCTTTAAAAATAAAAAAATTTAAAAATAAAAAAATTGACCAATAATTATAAAAAATAAAAAAATAAATATGGGAGCGGAGTGGCTCAGTGGTAGAGCACTGAGTGCCATGCCAGAAATCCTGGTTCAAATCCCGCTGCGGGCAAGACTTTTATTTGGTCTGTTTGCAGCCGGAGATGGATTATATAGGATCTAGGACCCTCCTTGGGCTCACCCAGGCTCTACAAAATATTATAAAAATAGGATATCCAAAAAAAAGGGGGAATCAGGCGGTTGAGCGTGACCTAGGTCAAGTCACCTCCTTGCAGAACCGTTGACCATGAAACGGTACAGCCTCTACCATGTACTGAACCCCAGACCCGTTCATGGGCTGTAGTGATACCGTTTTTTTTTAAATAAATAGCATTTAACTTTTTTTAATCGTTACAAATGAAGCAAAATTAAAAACCCCTTAGGCTTAAAATTGATTATTCGCTAATCAGTTGCCAATAAGCTTGGGGAAAACCAACTGCTGATTTTCCATTATGAATATTTATCGAAGATCTGTTTAGCATGGTTTCCATTAGGCGTCGCTAAGCTTAAATTTGTTTGTTGTTCGAACCTACATTGAATAAATCCTGAATATGTATTAAATTCTCTCATGCTTTAACACATGCTATTTTTATCTACTTGGTTGGTAAGTGGATTTTACGAAAAATAAGTAAATTCTTAAAAAAATAAAATAAAATAAATTAAAAAAAAGTTCTATGGTTCTTATCGTAAAGGTGCAGTAGAGCTCAGAGTTTAGAGCAGTAGGTTACTATGCTAAAGGTACGAGGTTCAAATCCGGCTGATAGAAAATTTTAACGATTGGTTTTGGGAAAGAAAGGTACCATCGTGTATAGCTTACAGGCCCCTTTTCAGGATCTTTTTAGTCAGATGAATCTAATTGTTTTATTTATTTTAAAATATTTCTAATCGTATGAATTTAACATTTGTAGGTCTTAGTCAAAAAATACTCATTGTATTTGGTAATAGCAATTACCTTGAATGATCCTGACACCATATTCTTTTCGAACACTTCAGAACCATTAATGAGTCAACAACAAATAGCTCGGGGTGTAGAAAGCTGAGTTGCCATTCTGAAGGTTCTGGGTTTGAATTCGGCTGTGTCATATATAAATTACAAAGGTCTGTGATGAAAAAATTGTAGCATATTTAACTAGTGGGTTTAACAGTATTTTTGTGCTGATTACGGAAAAAATAGTGAAAAAATTCCATCACCCCTAGATAGTTGTTACATATTACATATGGTAGCCTCCGGTGTTTCATTTTCATGGTACCGATTTAGAGAAAAGGAATTTGTCCCTTTTTTTACACAAGAATGTGACCTAGTTTTCTGCAACAATGTACATGAAAACTACATACTAGAATCATGGAAATGTTCGAAACCACATATGAAGCAAATAAATGGGACTTGGACTAGGAAGCACGTATGAGACTTTTCATTGATTCATCAAAAAGGAGTTTGTACTTTTTATCTATTACCGGTTTGGTTAACGATATGCTTCTGTGCCTGTAGACGTAGTCCATTTGAAAGAATTATACGAAAATCTTGAGTTTGTTCTTAATAAGCTCGGCTACTCTGACCATAAATGGACCATATGTGGGGATTTGAAAGTTATTTCCATGTTACTAGGTTAACAAAGTGGTTACACAAAATTAGAATGAGATAGCCGTGACAGGAAACAACACTATGTCAAGTAGACGTGGCCAATCTGAAAGGCTCCTATTCTTGGAGTTAAAAATGTTGAAAGACAAAGTTTAGTGGATCCTAAAAGATCCTAAAAAGTGGGGTTAATTGAACAGTTTGTGAAAAAAATACCCAAAGAAGGAAAGTGTTTCAAATATCTTTGTGAACAGTTTCCTGGTATATCCGATGCTAAGCTGAAAGAGGGAGTCTTTGTTGGGCCTGACATCAGAAAACTCTTAAAAAATAAAAGCTTTGTCACTAAAATGAAAAATGAAAGGAAAAAAGACCTGGAATTCATATAATCTTGTTTTATCAGAACAAAAACACCTAAGCTACACAACTTTGGTTGCTGAATTGCTACAAAACTACAAAATGCTGGGCTGGAACATGAATGTCAAATTCATTTCCTTCACTCACATATGAACTCCTTTTCAGTAGATCTTGGGGCTGGAAGTAAGGAACAATGAGGACGTTTTTATGAAGATTTAAAAGAAATGGAGCGCAGATACCAAGACCAATGAAATGTCAACATGATGGCAGACTACTGTTGGATGTTAAAAAGGGAAACTGTATTCGTTATTACAAAGACTTATAATAACTTTACAACACATGTTCATCGCTTTTATGCTCTTTTTGTCTAGGTTTCGTTGCTGTTTTTTACTTTTACTCCATGATAAATTTTTTTAAAAAACAACAAACAAACAAAAAAACAAATCCAAAATTTTTTGTTTTTTTGTACTTTTTCCAAAACTTCAACTTTATATTGTAGGCAATCCTTACATGCTAGAAAAAATACAATGTAATTTTTGAAATCAGCGCAATAAACTACGTAAAGATCAGTTAACTAAATAAAAACAATTTTCAAAAAAGTTTTTTGCAGACCTGTGCTATTTAATGTCTGTAGGATCTACAAATCCTGTGGTGCTCGTCCAGCTTATATATAGCGAGTACCCCTTAATTTCAAAAAAAGTTATTCTAGAAACAGTACCAGCTCTCCCATGTACTGAACCCAAGATTTTTCATAGATTGCGATGTTTTTTCCGTTTTGTTGTTTGGGGAAGATATCTACATGGAATTTACACTCAAAGGGTCGATCAAACGATCGAAGGAAATGGCCATTCAAGAGATAAAAACTTAAAAACTTCTATATTTCATATTTCTTTAAATAAAATTTCAATGACTAATAAAACAAATTAAGGAATACTTCTAGATCTGTCATTGGCCTTAAAGAAATATTGTTTTATTTGTTTTATTAAAACCGGCTTAGCGGTAAACAAGAATTTCTTAATAGTTCGTTGTTTTTTTTTTAAACTGACCTAGTTTCAACGAAAAATGTCGTTGTTTACTTACTCCAAGAGTACTAGATCACCAATGTTAGTTAAGAGTTGAAAGTGACAAACTTCTAAAACGGATCTCCTTCACAAACAAGAACTGGTCAAAAACAGTTTTTGAATGTTTTCAAGTTCGATTGCTTATGCTCCAGTTCTAGTGGGAATTTGTAAGGCTTCATTTTGAAATATATCTCTCAGGGCTTTTAATGTTTTAATTCCAATGCCACTGTTCATATTAGAACGAGTTTATCAAAATTAGTTTTAAATGTCCATCATGTTTATTCATGCTGGGTACTCACACCTTCAACTCTTTTGAAAGAGAATCGGAGCGTCATACATTAAAAGTTACTTTTTGCCTGAAGATATTTTTCCTAAATATTAACAAAAAACGGAATAATGTCCTTTTAAAATAATACAAAAACAAAAGAAGAAAAAACAATAGTTTTCTAGCTTCATCCGCTTTAATCTGTCTAATACCGAGACTCTACTGCCAATTTTTACACATTCTAGGAAGAATTTGTTAAATCAGACATAGCTTATCAATATATTTAATTATACCACAGGTTCAGCTTTATGACTGTAATGGTCATAAGATCATAATAGATGTAAAATTATTTATTTCAGACATTTTAATTATTATAACGTTCAAGCGTTCTCACACCTATCGATGTTAGCAAAAATTCCTGTCGTTGAAATTTTTATGAGTTCAGAATGGGATGTTCCAATGAGTAGACTACATATCTGAGAAAAAAGATCATGTGATCAGACTCAGCTGATTGGTGAGAAACGCTGCTTCAAGCTAATATCATAAGTCTGTCCCGTTAGTTACTCCCTCAGAGCTACTTACAATTTTTCATTGAGTGGTTCAGTGCAGCATAACTTTCATTTAAATTTTACCAGTAATCATTTCTCTTTTGAAATATATGGAGCTATCATTTGAAAAGGGTAATCCTACTTGAAAGTTAAGGATATAATTCCTAATTATACATATTTGTAGCATCACATTTGTTTTTAATCTCGTTGTAACAGTGATTCTTCTTCAACAAGATCAGCAAGTTCTTACCCTCAAGTAACGCTGACATAACTCAATTATTTTAAGTGAACATTTTTTTAAAAATAAACTTACGATACATCCATTATGTTATTTTCATTAATTGGTTTCTAACTGAAATAATATATATCTTTCTATAGCTATACTTATATATCCCTAGCAAATCAACTGAAAATGTGCCAATTCGAAAGTCAAAGCAAAGAAAATATATGCGATGTAAGAAGTGGGTCACGGCAAAAAAGGTTCCGCACTGGAGATGACTGGCTGTAGGGCCCTAGAAGAAGCGATCCCTTGAGATGGGAGGTCCTCCAGTGGCCCTTTGTCAGCCGATCTGGATCCAGCAATGTCAGCGGCCTTCGGCCTATTGTCGTGGATGAGTTCGCTCCCGGCCCCTCTCGTTAATTTTTCAAAACTTTACTAGTCCTTAGGTAAAAAAAACGGTTGAAAGTTCTGTCAGTACTGTTTGAAATAAGTACTCCACGGGCAGTTATTTTTTAAATAACAAATGACAAATATAGAGAGTTGGAGAACAAGTCTCCAAAAAGACACCAACAAAAAGTTCAGTGTATAACCAATAATTTAGTAGCATACCTCATTCGAGTCATTCAGAATAAAATGCAGATAACTCCGCTTTTGATCTGGAACCGAGTATTATTTTAACAAACTACAATTTTCTTTGACTGTTTTTTATGAGATATATATTGATAAAAATGAAAATACACTTATAAAATATAAAATCTGATTGGTTTAATATTTTTGTGATTAACTTACTTCCAAAGCGTTTTAGAGCTCCGTTTTCCATAATGATCCGTCGTGAAATATTGACTGTTAATATTTAAAAAATTGTCACAGGAGGCAGCTTACAACGACTGGACGTATAGTGGAGTAGACGATTCTACCCCTTGTACTTGTCAGGTACTGCCTTGCAGTTTTTAAGGGCATGAAACACTGGATCATTTCATGCAATCATACAAAGGTTTCCTTAAAGGGCCTTCTGCAACGGGGCCAAAGAAAAATACAAGAAATATACTTTGAATAGTCACATTGCATGGATCTCAACCACTTTGTCATCATTGAACCCAAGTGCACATCGTTGGAAATACAGGAGCGAACTGGTCGCAAAAGAATTAGCTATGGAGCTAGCGATAGCGTATTGAAACTTTAGTTCATAGCAACGTATGGCTGGGTGAACGCCTCCCCCCAAAAGGCTCTCTGTGCCTAAGCAATCATGTCTGGAAGAATACCACGCTATAAAATAATTTTTTGTTAGTTCCAATTTTATTTTAAGCTTTGAAAAATTGAAAAATATTTTCTACCTTTTAGTTTCGTTTTCTACTAAAGCGTGTTCCATAATAAATTAAAAAAATAATAGTCATTTTCTATTTTATTTTTTGTGTGTGTGTGTCTGTGTTTGTGTGAGTGTGTTAATATTATTTACTTTTTTGGTAAAATATACAAAACTCCCTAATTGATCCTGTTATTTGTTTATCTCAAAGATGAAGCCTTGCATGTCTTAGATCCTGGCAAAAGACACTGTCGTGCTTAGAATACGAAAAATCGCTAATCCTGAAGATCTCGGTCAGGAAAATGAAACAAACTTATAAAATTATTGTATTGCCATTGATCCTTAATACTTAGTTCACAGTTTCCGCTACAAACTGGTGACGTTAATGAAGATATGAAAATAGTTTTCTATTATGTTTCAGAACAAAGAATTCTTTGGGTGTTTCTTTTTCTCTTCTAATAATTTCGAGTATTTTATTAGGATAAAGTTTTTTATAAAGTAATTTATTTATTTTTGTTCGGAACATTATATGATTAGTTTGAAACGCTAAGCCCAAGAACTACAGGTTTTTTAAAAATTATTTCTGCGCAATCAAAATGCTGTTTTATATCACTGCAAGTTATAACTAGATAGGGACCTGGGGTTAATACTCGATAAACAATATGAAACAAAAGCAGATATTAATTACGCAAGAAGTTTCCAAGCAGTTGAACCGCGGCCATACTTCCTTAACTGCTCTCGACAGTTGTCAAAGTGCTCAAGCAGTTTGGATACTGTTTGCGCTTCCAATTCCCAGCTACTCGAGCAGCGAATTGCTGCAATTATTCACAATAGTGGACAGGAGAGCTAGGTGGATAGTTAAAGTGACTCCTAGTTACAACAGTAAATTCTGTTTTCACCCTCAGTAACTTTATTCGAATTAAAAATTAGAAGAACCAGTAAGTAAGTTACTTTTAAATTGGGCCAGACCCAACTTAAAGATTTGAGAATTACTCTGCGATAGAATAACTTCGGCAAAATTTCACTGTAAGAAAAAAAATACTTCGCAGAAGAATTATTCAAAATTAAAAAGGCTTGATAGTTATCCAGGTTAGCAACTTCATACTTAACGTTTATCTTATTTTAATTTTTGATCAGTTTACTACCGAAAACTATATTGATTTACACTTTATAAACCCTATTTATATTTCGAATCTTTGTTTTGCCTTGAACTTGAGAGTTTGTGTTTAGTTTTTAATGAAAAGTTAAAGATTTGAGAATTACTCTGTAAATTAACAATTTTGTTTCTTTAATATAACATAATTGTTCCATATATACCATAATCATCACATATAAACTGGGACACCTCTCCTGCCTAATATATTATTAAACTCTACACAAAATTTAATGACTCTCTTGCTGGGCAGGCATACTTACGAATTACTACAAACATACTACCACGGAATCCAACACAGAGATGAAAACGTCTCTGGACTAAAAATAGTTGAAACAAGCTAAGTATGCCTTCGTTGTGGGTTTTCTCCCTCCAAATATCCAAGTAGAATTCCTTGGGGAGGTTATCAAAATATCACAAATACGATATGTGGCGAAATGCATTTCTTTAATTTCTAAAATAAATATTCTTCTTCTTATATCTATAATATTGGATCCATCTAAACCTATTTGGATAGTTAATAATCATGATACAACAAACAATAATAATAATTTTAGGAAATTTTAATGGTTTCGAAAAGAACCAGATGCTGTCATTTTTTTAAAAAATATTTTGTTTTATTTTATTTTAAAATATGTACAAGCTTTAAAAGCATTGGTGGGATAATCCCTTACAATGAAAATGAGTTCACATTACAGTGGTTACTGATTAATATGCTTTGGTTGCTGTCATATTTACTGTGTATGTACTAACTTGTGATTTTTGCAGCGCCGTTTCGAATCCAGTCTTATTAGAAAAGTTACTAACATTTAGTAATGACCCGTAGGATTTGCCTTAAAAAGAGTAAGAAAGCGCACTAAACCCCAGTAAAAAAAAAACAAAATAAAAATCTAGGCATTGGACAATAAATCTTTTGAGTTATTTTAATCAGAATATTATAAAAATTGTAGAGTCCTTTAGGAGTCTTGAGTTTTAATGGATTTCCGAAACACTACTATGTATTCTGAAATGAGCCTAATTTCTTTAATATAAAATAAAAATAAAATGCTATAAATTATTCCGCTTCCGCTAAAGAAGGACGCCGCTGTATATATAATCTGATGAAACTCTACTTGAAGGGCTTGATCCACATTGGTGTAGATGATAATGTAGGGTATCTTCCCGGGCCATAGATAAGCCATGCATTCCCGCCCTTCGTCCATCAAAGGTAACCGATAACATATCGTGTCACCAGATAGCGTCTCTATCGCCCGCTCTTATAATTTTATCAAGGGATAATGGATTGCGTTGCTATTTTCTTTAGTTTGCCATTATATTTCGGTAATTCAAGATGTAAATTGAAGTAATAAATTAATCTCAAAAAACCTTCCTTCAGGGCATTCCTTTTCTCTTCAAAAATTAATGCATAATTATTATAATTTATCTAATCTATTTAAAAATAAAATCAATTCCTGGTTGTAACACATTGAAGTAGTGTTAAGTGCCTGCCTAACTCGGTACTCGAAGCCCAACCGAGTTTGCAAGCCATTGAGCCCCTACTAAAGCTACCACAAACGACTATGGAGTTCCTCCAAGCAATTAGTATGCAAACCACTTCGCTTCCACATTGTTATCATGAGAGTCTGTACTTTTTTTTATTATATTTATTTAATCTCATTTATTAATACAGTGGATTTTACCAATAAATAAAAAAAAAACTAAAAAAGAGACAAAATTATAAATTAGAATGCAATAAATAAAATCCTCAAAGGCAACCCTTTAGTCTCTAAAATACGATGAAAAAAAATAACCAGTTAATGTTTCATCAGGACATACACCGTCAGTACTAACAGATTCAATGAAATAGAAATAGGAATCCTACACCAAGGCGTAGAACAAACAATTAAGGTTGCTGCATTTATTTGATGAGTCTATTTGGACAGATGGTGTGAGATGTGCTGCACTTTGTCTTCTTTTCTGTGATTTGTATATTCCTGATGAAACATTGACTGGTTTTTTTTCCAGAGTATTTTAGTGACTCAAGACTGCTTTTTGGAAATTTCCCTATTGCATTTCACAATTTTTTTTTTACCTTAACCAATACTTTGTACTCCACAATGTACTTCCAACCAATAAATAACAAATTGCTTTCATTTTATGAACTACACTAACTCCTAACCGAAATGACCCGTTCTGATAACAAGTAAGAAAAGTTTTCATTCGCAACTGACGTCAGGTTTATTATTTTTAGCAGTCTAAAGAACCCTTGTATTCCAAGTTGACAGCGAACATAAAAGTATCATCTTAATCATTCGTCTCTACCTCTGATGCAGTGAGAGGTTTCCTTCTGCCCAGCCCGTACCATACCGCACTATCCTTAACCATTTCTCTTCTTATGTTCCATTTCTCTAAACGAAGCATTTCTTAACTCCTTCTTTCCCAGTTTTTTGGGGTCCGTCATCTTGGCCAATCTGTTGACATTTTTGCTGGGTCCCCTCCGAAGTTTGTTCTAATGGTTGTGTTACGAATACGATCTCGCCTGGTTTTTACTACTATCTTTCTGATGAATCTCAACTCTGAAGCTTATATTTCATCTTTATGTATGATGGTTAGATTTGGAATATTAAGTCAATAAGTGGAATGTAAATTTATACTCCCTCTATTTGGTGTTGTAGGTTAGTATTGGAAAACTACTCTTTTATTCCGGAAATTTCTATTCACAGCATGGAATAATTTAAAATCTGAGTTAACTCTCTCCTTGAACTTAATGTCCATGATTCCATTCTCAACCAGGTGTGTCCTAGATATTTAAAGTTTCTTACCTTTTCGATGGTTTCGTCTTTAATTCTTAGAACTCCAAAGATTTGTAAAAAAATTAATTGTTCTTTAATTTATTTTTTATTACAATACATAGGTTGGAAATAAATATTTTAGTGGAAAATCGACGTCGGAGTAGATTCAAAATTATAATTATAGCCAATCGAAAAAAAAAAAAGGAGAATCATTTCATATACATATTTTCGAATGTAAAATGAGAAAAATTATCAATTTTTTAAAAATTAATTAGTTGTACCCTCCCCTTGTGAGTCCGAAAAACTAAAACGTCTTTTAAATTAAACGAAAGTAGATTTTTATTGCATATCCCACATCTTTACATGTCTTATTCGCTTTAGTAGGTTATTATTATCATATATTTATGCAGTATAATAAAACAATATAATGTAACTGCGGTGAATTGTTGTTAACAATTTCAGTGCCCCACCTGAGAAAATCATTGACTTAGCTATGCAGAACAAAACCTATCGGAGCGCAAACATAACTGCTAACAAGTTAGGAAGGTTTTGATATGAAATGGAATGATGTTTCATTTCGTAATGATAAGAGGAGTCGTTTTGAGGTTAAACTAAGTTTGATTAGGTTTGCAAGTCGTAACTCGTTATCCGGTTTAAAATAAATAAATCCATTTATTTTCGATTATTATTTATTACAGAACCTAAAAAGTGGCACCTGTGGTGTGATGGTTTTCATAACAATTTTCTATGTTCGTCATCCGTTTTTTAACTTAACGAGTAATCAACACATGAAATAAATTATTTTTCAGTTTAATTCTCAAATTAATGACTTGAATAATTACTGAAAAACCTGTATCATTACAACCCGTGAACGGGTCTGTCAGTACATGGTAGAGACTATACCGTTTCATGGACAACGGTTCTGCAAGGATGTGACTTGTCCTAGGTCACGCACACCCGTCAGATTTTTTTCCTTTATTTTGGGTACCCTATTTTTATAATATTTTAAAGTGAAGCTGGGTGAGCCCCAGGTGGATCCTAGATCCCATATGATCCATCTCCGGCTGCAAAAAGACTAAATAAAATTCTTGCCCGCAGCGGGATTTGAGCCAGGATTTCCGGCATGGCAACTCAGTGGTCTACAGAAATTGGTCCGGGAGGAAGTCAAGGAATTAATTTCTTATCTTTTGATGGAATATTTATTAGAAACCTATGTTCTGAACTACATTTTCGGCATTAGTGTTATTAGTCAATATCCCATTGTTTTATTCAATTTTTTTGAAATATAAATTATTTCTACTTTTGTATCTTAGTTTACTTCAGTAGTTTCGTTTTTATATAATAATTTATGTTATTGCTCCTTCAGAAGAACAATGTCATAAATCAAAAAAGCCTGATTTTTCACTAGAGGTTAGGAAGTTCCACTAGAGGTTAGAAAGTTCCATGTCTTGTCAAAATTAAACCTTGATGAATTTAAAAATAAAAATTTGGATATTGGTAAAGCAAAGCATTCCTATTGAAATGATTGTTTTGAAATTCTTTTATTAATCATTGCAAAATTTTTAATACATTGAAACTTTTTTATTTAACTTCCTTCAGATTTAAGAAGGATACAAGTCAAAATATGACTTTATTAAAAAAAAATCATCATATCATAACATGGAGAAAGAGTAACAGATATGTCATTCCTGAATTGAAAAGCTTCAACGAATATTAGGTTTTTTGAGTTATGTTGTTGTTCTTTTGAAGGAGCGTTATGTGTTTTATTATATTTTTCTCTATTGCAATTTTTTCATATCTAAATATATCTTTATCTTGTCTATCCAGTTCTGAAGAAGTTCTACTAAGGGTTGAAAAGTCGGTTTCTAATTAATTGGTTATCGCAATTTAAAGAATTAGTTCTTTGACCTCCACCCGGGCTGTTTTCTTTCCCTAAATTTAATGATTATACCATTAAAAGCTAATTTGCATTAGCAAACAAATCTGTGCTTCTTGGCAGGCGATTCGATCACCAAGCTCACGTAGGTTAGTGCTGGTGTTAGTTCGCTACTTACGGCCATTAACAACCAACTTGGAGGAGCAGACACGCTCTGTTCGTTCCAACTTTAGGTCCCGATAACTAATCATGGAATTAGACTTTCTCAAATCGATTAGGGCTAATATCCCTTTGCTCTTGGAGGTTGATAAATCACCATCGCGGGGTAATTTAGCCAAATATGTCTTATCTTTAGAATCGTAAGTCTTGTTAGAACGAAAATAATAATATGGATAGTTTGGCCACAAATAAGATTGGCAGTAAACTGTACCGCTACACCCCATGAAGTGTCTTGAGATCAGTTCAAGATAGAGACTGTATTGTTTCGAGGACAAATGGAAGTGATGTGTCCATGATCAAGCCAACCGCAGGTTTTTCACCCAAGCGTTCCATATTTATAGAGACTGAGTGTGCCCAGACCTCGTAGCAGGGCGCTATTAACTGATTAAGTAAATTATTTGTCATACCTGGATTTAAACAGGGGGACCACCGGGAGCACAGAAACTCAGCACTCTACAAAACTATGAAACCCCTTCTCTCTACTTTAATAATACCACTTCTATTATTTAAACAGGTGGATATACGAATAATATGGTTAAAAAATGTTTGGGAATTTAATATAATATTTTAGCTATAATTTCTTTAACATAATCAGGCTTACCCAACGTTATTTATTACAGTAGTATTTATTTTTTTAACCTGTACAACTACAACTCTTGAAGGCTGTTAAGATAAGTGTATGGTAAAGACTGTACTGTCTTTAGGACAACGGTTGTGCAGGGTATTGAGATGTCCGTGAACACGCTCAACTGCCAGGTTTTTCCTCGATTAAGGGTTCACACTTTATTGAGAATGACTGAGCCCCAGGAGGGGTCTGTACATGCTACTTCCGCGTGATTCAAAATTAAAATTATCAAATTAAATCAAAAAAATTAAATACAAATTAAAAATTGCAATGATAATTTATATCAGATAGTTACTTATTTGTCCCTAAGCGGATTTTATATGGTAGTATTATTAAAAATTGTAATAATCTATTTTTTATAAAAAAACATAAACACTACAACTTAAGGAGGTTCAGTACATAGTAGAGACTGTACTGTTTCTAGGATAAGGTTGTGCAGAGAAGTCAACCACCTGGTTTTTCCCCATTTCAGGGTAATAGAGGTTGAGTGAGCCTGAAGTTCCCATAGAGTCTATCTGTGGCTATTAACAGATAATATAAATAACTGTCACAGCCGATTTTGAACCCGTGGACCTTTAGCGTAGAAAATCCTTCTCCTAAACCTATGTTTCTACATGTGTATGATTTTTCATATATTCACTTCTTAATAAAGCTTAATTTAATGTTTTAATTTTGTTTGAATACTTCTGATCAATGGTTTTCCTTATCTCTTTCTCGAGCTCTGAACTAACGATGCTTATTCCCTTGTTCCAGGAAGAACGGTCTGCAACAGGAGCCCTTCACCCTACAGGAACACGCACAGGAACTACACCCAACAAGACAGCACGGGCTCTAGGAGGGCGAGCAGCAGTGTAAGCCAGGTAGCAATATTGTAGTAGCAAGTTATAGCTGTCATAATTAATTAAATATCTCACTAGGTGTCAAACGTGTCGCACCTAGATTAATAAAAGTTCAGTTTTTGTCATATTTTTTACGTATATATTTTTACGATCTAGATGTTTTTTTAGTTTTGATTTTTTATTTTTTTTTTTTGTGAGACATGCTCAAAAGCAAGAAAACAACTCATTAGCTATACTTTATCATTATATGTTTCTGCACACCCGTACATCCTTTATACTTAACTTGGAACTTCGGAAAAATGTTTCCGAATATTTTCTCTACCCAGTATATTATGTAAACATACGTATGTGTTAAAAACCTCAAATGAAACCACTGCTACTGTCATGAGATTTGATGAAACTATAATTTTTTTTAATTTATTGAATTTTATCTTTCCAAAAATGCTCATAAGTGTTAATATAAACCTCCAAAACATTTAAAAAAAAATTAAAATATTTAAAATAAATAAACTTACAACTCAGTTCATTTTTTTTATTCATTAAAATGCAATACAATTTATTTGATATTGAGAAGATACAATAATATAATATTTTGCTCGGTATTCTATGATACCTCAGTCACAGGTGATTTACTGTTTTCAGAATTAGTTCGTTACTATTTATTCCTTTATGTATTTTAAATTAACTATTCATTTACTGAACAAGCTGCTGCAAGATTAGTAGACAATACACTACACGACAGATTTATTATGAATTCAAGAAGTCTAATAACGTTTCTTCCCAAAACTTCCACCATACCTAAAATGTATGGCTGTAATTTAAGTTTAATCCGCAGATGGTCTTGTGACTTTAAACAGACATAATACATAAATCTAAAACTTTTGTTCGCTGCCCTCGAAAATTTCTACAATATTGGCCTTAAAGGAACCGATTATTGATACATAGTACCGCGAAGAAACTCCTCCAAATATATCTGATACATAATGCCGATATATGTATGCAATAATACATAAAAGCTAAATGATTTCATATTCTGCCAATAAATATTCTGATTCATACCAATAAAGTTTTTTAAGTAGTCTATCTATATCTAGTCTTAAGAACTCGTTTTCCATCACACGAAGACTATCATCACTTGCACTATCTAGAATACTACAAGGATTCTATTAAAATGGTAGAAGTGACTAATTACGAGATTCATCATTGTTACTCTTACAACTTATTTCTCTGTATAAACGAAGTCTGATTTCATGAAAAAAAAAATGCTTATATTTAATAGATTAATTTTAAGTTTCAATTATTTTGAAATAAAACAAAAAAATGTTTTGGTGGTATATATTCTACTACTCTTTTATAAAAGGCTATTATTTCGTTGTTTTAGTGTTTAATAGTTTTGTTTTCTCATTTAAATGTCTTGACAGTAGTCCATTGACAACAGCACTCAAAATATGGACACCTTTTAAATTAATAATAGAGCAAATTAAGTGCTACACTACCCAGTCTGTATTTAACTTATCAGTTGCATTTTTTACTTCTTTTTTTTTTTTTTATACAAATCACTTTGGTGTGTCCACTCCGCTACCACCAACTATATCATACCTTTCGACCGCGAGGATCGCACTCACAGAACAAGGACAAGAAAAGGAAACTGAAACTGTACTAGAATAACGATTGGAGAGGTAGCTGTGCAATAAGGGCTGAAATAGTTGTGTTGTTTCAGCTATGCCCTTTAGAAGGTGTTAAAGCACTCCTCATAGGGCCTGCCTATGTCTCAAGCCAAGTAGCCTTAGCTCGAAAAGATTCCCTAGCACCGGTAAGGAAACATCGAAATTATTTTCCTTAATAATTTTCTCCAGATGTTATTTTTAATTTCCTCATTATGTCTATGTCTTCTTCTTTTTTATTTTTATAAAATTTATTTCTGAAACCCTTTTCTATTTAAATTTTTATTTTTATGTCACCTTCACCGGTTCGAATCTTTTCATCATATTTTTATTTTTTCAAAGAATCATTCACGATTTTTTTCTTCATTTTTACTATACTTATCATTAATATTTTGTTTTAAATGTCATGTTCAGTATCGAGCACGTGTTTGTTAACTTAAATATGCACGGTGTTAGACATTGAGTCAGATCATACCAAATGCAGTGTGCCATTTTTATTAATGAATATATTTGTATGCATCGTGTAAATTGGATTTTGTTCCTCTTTGTACATTTTGATGTTTTGTGCACGTCAAGACATTTATGTGCACGTTTTTTGTTTTTTTGTTTGTTTGTATTTTTCTCAGCATGGTAACTCATCATGTTGAATGCATCGTCCTTCTGTTAATGTAAATACAGTATATTAGGAGTTGGAATTGGAATTTTCCAATATCTGTAAATAATTAGAGTAAGAATATTGTATATTTATGAGAATGTTCATGAACAGTGTGATTTATAAGTGTTAAATAAAAACAGCATGTTCGATTATATGTCACTGAAAACTAGAAAATATTTCAGAAAATGAAGATAAAACTGAAAATATAGATGTTTTTAAGTTTATATAACTATCTAAAGAACAAATGGAACTATTATTGTTTAATTCGCCACTATTAATAATTATTAATTTATTTTAATAATTAATCACTATTTAATAGAAGTAAAATTATTTTGAGGATTAATGGAATTAGATGTCGAGAGATATCAATAAAAAGTTGATTTTATTAATTCTAAAAACCGACTTCGTTTCATTATATATTCTCAAATTATCATCTTGTACTTTATTTATTCTAAACCAATTTGGAACCAACCACCTCAATTATAAAAAAATAAGTCTGTTTACTTTTTTCAACAACAATGACTACCTAATATATATCGAAATAAGAAAAATAATTAAAAAACAGAATGAACTTTTAATTAGTGTAAGGAACGGTGAATTACAGATCTGAAGGTCAAGGTTTCAAAATTGGCTGATAAATTATTCGTTTGACCAGCAGTTGATCTGCTGACCTTGTAGCTCACCTAGTCTTCGGGGTGTGGAACAGTACTGTCACTACTTATTATACTATAATAAATATTATTTAGATATATTCAGAGTATTATCAACAAGTGCAAGTATAATAATAATAATAATAATAATAAAGCTTTTTTGGCATCATATGTTTATGACAGAAGCCTCTCCCTTAGGAGGTAAAATGGAGTTCAGCACCAAAATATAATTTTACAGAATACTAACAATATAATATAATATAATAAAATAGACAACATTCATTAAAAACAAAACAAAACACATAATAAAAAATAGTTTTATTATTTATTTATATTTATTCTTTTATAATAAATATAAATAAGTTATAAAACTATATTTTTACCACTTTCAATGTAAAATAAAATAAACAACATTCATTATGAACTACAAAAATAAAACAAAACTTTTTATAGATTCTTTACAATTTTGAACCAACAGTCTCTGCCCCTGGCCACTTTCATCAAGTTAGTTCTCACTCTTCGGGTAATTTCATCCCTCCACCTCATGTACTGTCTTCCCCTGCTTCTCATTTGGCCGATCGGAATCCACTCGGTGCGGCTTTTCGACCATCTCTTTTCCTTGACTCTGGCTAGGTTTCCAGCCCACCTCCTTTTCAGTTTTTGGGCCTCCTTGCCGAGATTTTTAACCATTACACAAAATAGGATATCTCGGTTCTTAATTTTTTTCACTTCTTCGGATTCCCACTATGATCCTCAAAAGTTTCATTTCCATGGTGTCCAATTTCGCCTGTTCCTTTTTTGTTATTGCCCAAGTCTGAGCGCAATACAGGATTGAGAGGTAGATACAAGACTGTAGGACTTTTACTTTTGCTTTATGTGTTTTGTTTTGCTTACTTTTGGACTTTTGCTGCTAGTTCTATTGTGAAATTACCCTTAAAGATATTTTTAAGGATCAACATTTATACCATCCTATTTCCTCCTTCTGTCCAGTTCTTTACTTTATTATTTTTCCTAAAGAAATTTCCTCACCTAGATATATGTAGTGATTTGAGTATTCTGTTGTATGTTCTCCTACTGTGATATGCTGTTCTTTTGTATTTGTAATTATTTTCGATTTCTGGTTATTTATTTGTAAACTATATTTTTTACTTTTATTAATCAGATCATTGACCATTTTAATCAAAACAGTTTTGCTAGGAGCTAATAAACATATGACGTCTGCAAACCTTAAATTGTTTAAGCACTTGCCACTTATTTGAATACCTCTTCCATCCCATTCATATTTTTTAAAGAGTTTAATAGTGAGGCAGTTGAAGAGAATCGGCGTTAGAGGGCATCCTTCTTTCACTCCTCTTTTAATGCTGAACTTTTAGCCATCTCTATCAACAGCTACAAAAGCCTTCCCCTTTCTGTATAATTCTTTAATAATTTTTATATCTGCAAGTGCCGACTTTTGGTCAGCTGTTTTATTTGGGATGCGATTTAGTTTAGTTTTTACTTCTGTAGTATTCCTTCTTGTTTACCTTTATCTCTTCTCCTTTTGTTTTACAACCTTCTTTAATACTTATGGACAGTTTTATATATACGCTTTGAACGGTTGATTGGCTATCAAAGCTTAATTCTCTCAGTTTCTTGGAAACCCTTAAGGAATAGTTAGATGGAATTAATTTGCTGTGGGCTGGTTTCTGTTTTATGAAGAATTTTCTTCTGGTATGTTTAGAGAACCAAATACCAGTCTTTGATCTGAATCAAATTAAAAATTTTCTTTTGGGTATACATTTTCGATATTTAACACTGAAGTAGGTGCATACACCTTTATAAAAGTTAGCATGTATGTCAATTTACAAGTACAAGTATAATGGTACCTAAAGCCAACGTTTACATGCTTCCTTGTAAGTCTGTTGTTTGGCGGGTAGTGATTTTATAAGTGATGAATTAGTATTTCCAAAATATATATACATTCGAACTTTATATAATTATATAATAACATATCACTATATATTATTATTATTAGCGTATCCTCCCAATAGTGGAAGACGTTAAACAAACAACTCAATCAAGCATTTTTTGGGTTCTTCTTGTTCTTCCAACAGGCTTTCATTCTATCTAAGATGGCTTGTTTACGTTCTTCCGACCACTTTGGTCTGCACTGCTTTTGCTTTGGTTGCTCTGATGTGACTTTCCACTTGTTGACTTGCGTTTTTGAGGTTCTTTCGAAGCTCGTCTAGCCAAGGTGTTAAATTTTTAAGTGAGCTAACATAATTTAATATTCTTTTTGGCTGTAGATTTTCTTGTAATATCGTGGTATCCAAAGAATTTTATAACTGTACATGTATATATGTAAATGGGATTTCTTCACGCCAACATTCTTTCTTAAGCCTCTATCAGCATTTCTTTATATCAATTGTCTCTTTTTACATTAATTCGGGATTTATGTAAGAGAAATTCCAAAGTTCCATTTTCCAGTGTTATTTATTTGTCTGTTTTTTTTTCACTAGCGGTTGCGGTTATTGGAGAATGAAATGGTTATCGGTTTTTATCTTAAACTTTTATTCGCACCATCGATTTAACCTGTCGTTCGAACAATATCTTTATTTCAGAGATAAATAAAAATCGCTTAAAGGCAAAATGTAATTTCAAATATGCTTATATAATTTAAAACTATAATATCAATTCCTACTAAAATTACAGCACATCTGTTTCTCGTATGTTTAATGTTTTTTATTTTTTTTTTAGAATAGAATAATTTATTGATATTTACAACTATAATTATATTACATCAAGTAAATCAGTTGTATGAACAAAGGACTTGAAAAAAAAAACACTTGTGGAGAAACTATCCATTGATAGCACTCCAATAAAGTTCTATAGGAGAAGGTCTCGAGGCCATCTTCTTTTCAGACGACTCTGAGGGTTATCAGGAATATTATGGGAAGCAAGTTGATAGACTAGCGGATTCAAGTGTGTATGGAGCTTTTCATGGAAGGATAGGTATCTAATTTGGGCCAAATCAGCAACATATGGGATATTAAGAACATGATGGATGAGTTTGTTTGTGACATAATAAGGAGCATTGACGATTAATGTTCTATAAACTTAATTAATTTATAGCATTCCCATTAAATTAAAAAAACTGCTTGGCATATATATATATAACTATAGCGATGTCTATAAAATAGATCTTTATTGTATATGATCTTGATGATCATTTATCTTGAATACAATTTTTTATTGTACCATAACTATGTACACTATCATAAAAATTAAATTTTTGTCGCAATTTAATTATTTAATCCTTTTTTATATACGGTATATAAAAACATACTAATTAATTGATGTATGTTTTCAAATATGAATTGTAGCTACGTTCTAAAATAATCAGCTGCGTCGAGGATACATGCACTTCAGAACTTTCTAGTTTTAAAAACAGCTATTCATATAATTGATAAATGTCTATGTTATAATGAATCCTAATTGGAATAAATAATATGGGAGGCTTAATTTAATTGTTTTTAATTGTTAATTTTATTGTTAGTAATTTTAATTGTTTAAGAACTAGAGCCAACAATTCAAAATGTAATAAAATATAAGAAAAATTATAAATCCAGTGCCGTGTAGTGTGTATTCCTGACTGAACAATAACCAGAAGTTACTGAAATCCTAAATAAAACATTTAAATTTCTTTACATGGATTAATTGAACGAAGTTCGATCAAACAGATAAGTAGACTATTACAATAAGAAAAAATGGATACATGACTGTGGATATTCGCTTAAATTAGAATAACTAAAATGTTCGCAATTACAATAGTTCTGAACTTCATAATATTGCAAAGTAAAAAATACGCTTTTTGTTTGTCCAGTTGTTGCATGAAAAGAAAAATACTTAATTTTGAATGGAAGGGAAAATGTAAAAAAAAATTTTCTGTTATTGATAATTTCAATGCCAACAATTCTTAGCACTTGAATAGAAATACTCATTAACAATAAAAACCATGTAATACGCATAATTTAATCAAATAAACAACACAATTTTCAAATAATTTTGTAATAATAATAAAGCCTAGCAAACCCAAAGGCTCGATACCTATATCAAGACTCATAACACAATCCTCCACCGACACCTTGGTCTACAAGTCGGCTCAGCGCATAAATTTTTAGAAATTGTTTTAAAGAAAAACTCACCAGTTTACAAGGTAAAAATAAATAAATAACACAAAAAATAGGAATGGAAAGGATCCCTGTATTGGCTTCACTCCTGTATTGGCCCTGTATTCGATATTGGCTTCAGTGTCCAATTAATGATCTCAGAGATAAGTAAGATCCTTTGGTTTGAATAATGGGATGCCACCCTGAGGTCGTTACCTCTGAAGTACAGTAATACTGTACCATTTATTTATTTATTAATGGGCTCTACAGCCCTTGAAGAACCTTGGCCTCTGCTAATTTCTTCCGCCATTCGCCTCTGTCCGCCGCAAGGCGCCTCCAGCGGTTTATCCCGATCGCCTTCAGGTCACCCTCCACATCGTCGAACCAGGGCCCGTCTCAGGTGAGGGACCTCTTAATCTTGAAACTTCATTCGGTATCTTATACATCATCCTTCTTGGAGTTCTCGTTGGGTCCATCCTCTCCACATGCCCCAGCCTTCCTAGTCTTTTGAGTAGGATGACTTTTATTATATCAAGCTCTTAGTGTAGGCCTTAGCTCTTTATTGGACCCGATTCTCCACTCGTCCTCCACTCTGATGGGTCCGAAAATTGCATGCAGGACTTTTCTTTCCCGTACTCCAAGGATCCTTTTGCAATTTTTTGTCAGTGACCAGTCCTCGCATCCGTAAGTCACAATTAGTCTCACAATTGTTTTATATTTGAGATCGTTGCCTTTCTTGAAATCCTTTAATTAATGAATGTAATATCAAATAATATAATATCTGTTAGGGCGGCGTAAGAATAACAGGGATTGCACCCTTAAACCATCTTTCCCTATTGTACTAAAAACTCTGATAGGCTGCCCCCTCTTTACAGAAAATTATCTGATATATTATCCATTTAAAAATTATATTTGAATTATAAGATCAAATAAATAAATGGGATGTCCGATAATACAAAACGCTTATTTTTTTAAAATCTTATATTTTTTAGAAGATAAGAAGAAAACACTTTATTGACGCATTACAATCTTCCTGTTGTGGGCAATAAGTAATGGTGCTATGTAGCTTACAATCATTCCATAAAAAAATCAATGATATAAACGAAATAAATGCATAAATATGTATATACAAGCGAAAAAATATATACAAAAATAAAGTTAAAAAAAAGAAATATATATATGTATATATATATATATATATATATATATATATATATATATATATAATAAAAAAATATAATAATAATAAATAAAACATAAAAGAAATATACTGTACACATTCATACTCTATTTACAATTTGCCTGGGGTCCCCGAACTGAGCTTCTTCCTCATGAATGAGGGCAAAGCAGGAGTCCGAGAGGCCCCAACCCCATTTCCCAGCCGCGTCACTGGCATTAAACGCCAATGGAAGCTGGTTAAGGGCGCTTCACACACACACACACACAGGTCGTGAGTGGAGAAACTGGCCAGTGCCAGTACTCCAAATAACATTATTATATCAGGTCTCGAGGCCATTGCCGGTTTAGGCGGCGGGGTGGGTTATATGGATGTGTTGAACTGGATAATGACTGAGCCAGAGGGTTGGGATGACAGGCAAGGTTTTGGTGAAAGTTTGAAAATTTAGTAGGGATGAGATTGAGGACGAAAGGAATGTTGAGATCATTATGGAGGGTTTTGTTGAAGACATAATAAGGAGCATTGGCAATAGTTCTCAGGACTTTGGATTGAAAGGATTGAATGCGTCTGATATTCGATTTGTTCGCGGTCCCCCACAGTTCCAGTCCATAGGTCCAAATATGGTTTGATGATGGTCTTGTATATTAGTAGTTTATTGTCTATTGAAAGATGGGAGGTCCTACATAGTAATCTGTATAGTTGGCTGAATCGTCTGTTAAGTTCTTGTCTTTTGAGTCTGGTATGAGGATTCCATGTATTTCTTTTGTCTAGGAGAAAGCCAAGGTATCGTACTGTGTCGGAAATGGGTAGGACGGTTTCATTGAATTGGACAGAAGGACATGCTCCCCGGCGAAGTGTAAAAGTCACGTGTTTGCATTTTTCCTCGTTGACTTTGATCCGCCATTGGTTACACCAAATTTCAATGAGTGAAAGGTGCCTTTGGAGGTTCGAGGAAACCATTTCGGGATCTGGATGAGATGATAGGATGGCTGTGTCGTCTGCGAACGTTGCAAGGAAGGTTTCAGGAGTAGTTGGGATATCAGCGGTGTACAATATGTATAGGATAGGACCCAAGACGCTGCCCTGGGGGACTCCAGCTTGAATTGGGTAAAGATTGGAGTAATCATTACCACAGCGTACTTGGAAGTAGCGATCAGAGAGGTAGGATCGAAGGACTAGGAATGAGGATTGAGGTAACTGGGTTTTGAGCTTGAACAGCAAACCGGCATGCCATACCCGATCGAAAGCTTGTAGACGTCCAAAAATGCGCCTGTGCAGTATTGTTTGTTTTCAAGAGCAGAGGATATGTGATCGACAACGCGGGAGACCCTGCTGGACCGTCGAGTGCCTGGGACGGAATCCAAACTGGTGTGAAGAAATATCATTGGATTCTATTATGGGTAGGATTCGTTTCAGGAGGATTTTTTCGAAAATTTTGGAAAGAATAGGAAGCAGGCTGATTGGTCGGTATGATGATGTGGCATTGGGTGGCTTGCCAGGTTTAGGGAATAGGATGATGACGGAGTGTTTCCACAGCAAAGGGAAGTGAGTTGTACGAAGGATACAGTTATATAGGTAGGTAAGGAAAATAATCCCTTTTTGAGGAAGATGTTGAAAGATCTGGGTGGTTGGAAGGTCATGTCCAGGAGATTTGCGGACTTTTAACTTTCGTAAGAGGAATTTGACCTCAGAGGGATTTACAGCTTTAGGAGGTAAGGATAGAGGAATGGGTGAAGAGAGGAATTCATTAATATTGGAAGTGTGCGTAGAGTGGATATCAGGATGTGGGATAAATGTATTTGAAAGGTGTTTGGCAAATTCTTCTGATTTGTCCTCATCTGATGCAGCCCAAGAGCCGTCTTCACGTCGGAGGGGGTGGGAAATAGAGTGATATTTGAGGATTTTTTTGGTGGCATTCCAAAGGGAATTATCTGAAGCAGATAGTGTGGAAAGGTAGCATTTGTAGGATTCGGATCTATAGGTTGTCAGGTTCTTTTTTTACTAATTTGGTGAAGTAGTTATACCGTCTCCGATCGTGAGGATGCCTGATCCTTTGCCAAAGGGATCGGTAACGGCGTTTGATAAGGATAAGATCTCTAAGATCTTGCGGTAATGGATTTTTCTTACGGATTTTGGAGGAAGGACGGGGTAAAGATGCAGTCCAAACTGCTTGCTGGATCAAATTGGTAAAGGAATTGACGGCATCATCCAACTCCTGAGGTGTTTTTAGGGAAACTCTGAGGTCAATGGTGTCGGATACAAGCTGGTGAAATAGGTTCCAGTCAACTGGTCCCCTAATAAATGATGGCGGAGGAAGTTTGGATATTGAGACTATAGAAAGGGTAAGAATCAAAGGACTGTGGTCTGAGGACAGGTCATCAAGGCGTTCTATGGAGTAGTTTAGGGGACCTAAGCCAGCATGGATGAAAAAGTCAAGGAGATCAGGATTTCGGTTTGGGTGAGTGGGCCAATATGTAGGGGTGCCTGGAAAAATAAAACTGGAATTATGGGAGTTAAGTGCAGAGAGGAGGATGCGACCTCGGGTATTAGTAGTTCTTGAGCCCCTTTGTTGGTGTTTCGCATTAAAGTCTGCACCTAAAAGGAAATGAATCCCTAAGGAGTTTAGGAGAGTGCTGAATTGGGAATGGGAAATGGATTTATTAGGAGGGCAGTACACTGATGATAAGGTGAGAGGAAAGGAAAAGATTTGATTGTAACAGCTGTAGCCTGAAGGATATCGTTTGCTTGGAGTGGAAATGAGTGTTGGGAGAGGGATTTAATAATAATAATTATAATGTCTTTATTTATTCTGGGACGAGTCCCTATAGAATAACAATACAGGCATTGTAAGCTATTAAATCTTAGAGTGTTAAATAATTACTTTTAATTAATTATTACAATTAATTTAATTAGTGAGAACGAATAAAAAAATGAACAAATAAAAAATGTGAATTACCTACAATAACAGTATTTCAAAAACATTTAGAAGAAAAGAAAGAAAAAAAATTAAAATAAGTTTACCATAATTATATAAGAGAAACAAATTTATGGTCACATATATCAAATTTATGCCAAGAAAAAAAACAAAAAAGCAAGATTAAACAATATTATCCGAGATTTACCTTTCATCCCTTTTTGTCCTTTTTAATATCTATCTATATGACATTAATAATACATATGTACGTGGTTTAAATTCCACACACTCAAATATATGAATACAAAATAACACACACAAATGTACATCTAAAAACATCATTCATTCATCGAATAAAGATAGCATTAAGTCAATACTGATCCCCTACTATTTTCGATTTTTTGGGAATTGTAGGGATAATAGGTGCTGGAATATACGGGATTTGAAGGTTGGAAGATTATTGGAACGACGAATGGAAGAAGGTATAGAGTTCCAAAGGGAGGAGGATCGGATCAGGAAAGCTCTGTCAAAAGCTGCAGTTCGGTGGGATGCTGTATATAGATCAGAGAGCCGAGAACGGGTGTTGCGGGAGAGGACTGTGGTTTTGAATTGAAGGAGATCGAAAATGTAAGATGGTCGACGGGATTGGATAACTTGGTAAAGGAAAGATGCTAGGACGTACTTACGGCGGTAGGAAGGGTAGAGCCATTTCAATTCTTCGTAATATCGGGTCACCGAAGCATCTCTAGGGATCCCAAAGATGAATCGAACGAAGCAATTAAGCAACCGCTTTAATTTTGCTTCGAGATCCCCAGAGATACCCCCATACACCGAACAACAATAGTCAAAATGGGGGAAAATTAAGGAAGAAACTAGAAGTTTACGGATTTCAAAAGGGAACAGGTGACGAAGGTAATTGAGACGCTTTAAGGTGGAGAAGGTACGACGAGAAATTTCACAGATATGGTTTTTCCAGGAAAGGGTCTGGTCAAAAGTAATTCCAAGGTTTTTGACAGTTGGGTAGAATTTGATAGGATTATTGTTTAGAAGGAGGATTGGATTATGGGGAATAGTTTTAAGGAAGTAGTTTGACCCTATTATTATTGCCTTGGTTTTGTCCACGTTCAAGTTTAGCTTGTTATCCACTGCCCATCGATTTATTCGATTCAGGTCATCTTGGAGTTTATCGGTGGCTAATATTAGATCGGAAGGGGAAAAGGATAGGTACACTTGAAAGTCATCGGCATAGACATGATACTGGGAATGTCGGATAAGAAGTGGAAGGTCGTTTATGTAAATGGCAAATAGGGTGGGGGATAGTGATGAACCCTGTGGGACACCACAGGATAGCGGAAGGGTTATGGAGGGAGGTTGACCGGGGACCAAGACATATTGGGAGCGATCTGAGAGGAAAGACTTGAACCATCCTAGAGCACTGTTGGATAGAGGTAAGTTTCGTAGCTTGGCGAGAAGGATATTGTGGTCTACTGAGTCGAAGGCTTTGGAAAAATCTAAAAGGATCAGAATTGTTAATTTTTGCTGTCCAATTGCAGTATGGAGATCATGGGTGATTTTGAGGAGAGCGGATTGAGTTGAATAGCCTGGACGAAAGCCGGATTGGAGAGGGTTAATGAGGGAACGTTCTTCTAGAAAATTTGAAATTTGGTTTTGGGCTAGGCGTTCTAATGGTTTTGAGAGGTTAGAGAGAAGGGAGATAGGGCGGAAGTCATTTGGAGAGGAGGGATTTTCAACTTTATTTAGCGGGCGCACTAACGCGGTTTTCCAAGGCGTGGGAAATATGGAGTTTTGTAACGAGAAATTTATAAATATGATGTAATACGGGCATTATGACAGGAAGGCAGGATTTTAGTAGCTTTAAAGGAATATTGTCGGGGCCATAGTCACTGGTACGCGATTTTAGAATGGCGTTTAATAGTTCGTCATATGATACATGGGAGAAAAAGAAGTTATCAGGGTTAAAGTTTATATGATCAATGTCGGTAGCAGATGAGGATTTATTAGATGTGATGGGTACGAAGTGGTTATTGAGATTGTCTGGCGTGATTGAAGAGGAACAGAGTTTACCGGATACTGTTGGCGATAATTGTCGGAGTATTTTCCATTTGGATTTGGGATCGGTTGCATTGGTGAGGATGAATTGGATGTGGTTTGATTTTGCACGACGTATTGCAGATTGTGTTTCATTGCGAAGTAGTTTGAAACCTGCATAGTCTACTGATAGACGTGTGCGACGAGATTTATGGACAATGACAGCCGTACCACCATGAGCTTTTCCATCAGGATGATCGGTCCGGTAGGTTTGGTACTGTGTTATGTTGAGCTTCCGTTTAGTGGTCAGTCAAGTTTCTGTAATTAAGGCTACATCAATTTTTTTATCATACAGTAAGGATGTTAGTTCGTCAGTGTGGTTTCGAATACCATTCGCATTCCAAAGGAGAATGGATAAGGTGGATGTCATTTAAGGATTTTGTTGGACAGGAAAGAGATGGGAAACAAGATTTGTTAGGAGAGATATTAGTGGTGTGACCATGGATTTGAACTCGGAGAGGAATGATGTGAGTAGTGTTGTGAGATCAGTAGCATTTGAAGGAGGGGGGATATGAGGAATTTGATGCGGGGTATTTGGATTTTGATTCACAGGATATACTAGTTGTTGGGGCTGGTTTATTGGTTGTAGAGAATTGATTCGTGGTTTAGAGAGGAGTTTGGACGGCTCGGGTTGTAGCGTGGCTCCGAGACTGTTTGTTTGTTGACCACCTGACATTTCGGCCTAGGAAACAGCTCCATCTACAATTTTAGAAGGCTGTCTTCTTGAGGTCCTCACTTCGTCGCTGGGCCGACGTGCTGCCAGAACTTGAGATTTTATATTCTTGTAGGTTTGGCAACCTTTATAATTGGCCGGATGCCCTTGAAGACATAGTGCGCAGACAGCTGGTGTTTCTCTCAACTTGACGCATTCTTCAGTTTTATGCGGTTCTCCGCATTTGACGCATCTTGGGGTATGATGGCAGTAGTGCCTAGTTTGCCCGTATGCCTGGCAGTTATGGCATTGCACGATGTCTTTCTTAGGGTATGGTTTTTCGATTTGAACCTGGGTATAGTATAGTCTACTTACATCGTAGATTTTTTCTACTCCGGGTGCTGGTTCTAAATCTATGAAGAAGAGAGGCAATGGAATTTTGTTGCCTGTCTCGGGGTGTACAGGATTCTTTTTGTAGACATTTGTGATTTGTCTAACTTTGAAGCCCATGGCGGTGAGCTCCTCCTCTATGACGTCAGCAGGCGTGGTTGGGTGCAATTTTCTGACTACCACTCTGATGGATCTCTCCTCCTTTAGTTGGTACGTGTGGTAATCTGCCTTGATCTCCGTTAGGTACTTGACTATATTTCGGTATGTCTCGGGCGTGTCTGACTGGATCTTTGTATCGTTGGTCCTGCTAGTGCAATAGTATTTTCCGGTGCCTACTGCCTTATTCAGTTGTGTGCAAAGAAGCCTAAAGTTTTTTATGCTCCGTACGAAAATTGGTGGAAGCCTGTGCACTTTAAGGGCCGATGTGGTCTCCATTGCTTCACTAGGTAGATTTGTTAGGGACTGAAATCTGTTAGGTGAATAGAAGGGAGAATCTTCAGTGAACTGAGTAAATGACCCTGGTTGGGTATTTTCATTCGATGGTCCTGCCTTGGGTTCCTTATTATCATTCGGAGTAGTAGGAGGTGTGTCGACTTTACGCCTTCTATTAGGTTTAGGTTTACTTGGGCTATTTCTCGTAGTTGATTCTAGGGATCGACTTCTCTTTGTGTTTCCTTTTTTAACTGATTTACTGGATAGTACTTGGTGGTAAAACTTCATTTTGGATTATTATGTCAGTGGAGCAGATAGTAGTAAAGAAAAGAAAGGTAGGACAGAGAGGAAAGGGAACTAAATAAAAATAAAGAGTCTGTATGAGATCTGATCTGAATACGGCACAGATCAGCCTCATTCGGTGCCAGAGGCAGCACAGATAGGTCCAGTCTTACCTTGGGTGGGGATGAACCTGCCGCGACCAGCACAAAGATAAGCAACTCCGGTCTCTTAAATCACTTAATTTATAATTAATGTAGTCACGTTATAAGTCCGTAATTAGCTACGAAACTTCACATTTTACCTCACTGGTACACAGACTATGACTATGTAAAAAGCCGTGAATGTACGATAAAGTTAATAGGTATTCAAAAAAAAAGTATCACAGAGACGATGTTAATCACTCCAGCGCGTGCTGTGAACTCATCATATTGATAAATTAAAACATAAATCATATTACTTAAAATTAAAACAAAAGAACAATTAATTAAATTATATACAATTATTTTTTCCCACAATGAATAATTAAATAGTAAACGAAAATTAAACCTTTTTGATTTGGTACAATATAAGAAAAAAATAAACAAGTAAATTAAATCAAAATAAGCATGGCTAGATACATGAATGAAAAAATACAATATCAGTTGAGTGAAATGAATAAAGTTAATAAACAAAATAATTCTAATATGAAACAAAATAAATGATATTTTTCAAATGAACTAATAGATGGTTATTTAATTCTGCAATTAAAATAAATAAATGTCTAAATACCCTGTAGAATTAGATGTACTAGAGCGAAGTCGACAAAGAAAACAAAGAGATGATGATTTATGGTTGAAGATGAACAATCAAGGTCGCACTCACGAAAAACCGTGAAAACAGATGGTACGCTGGCTAAGACGACAGTAGTGGTGAAGATGAAGAGGACCGCTCGGGCCGCTATCGAAAACTTGACTGGCACTGCTGGACGATGTTCGCTTGACTCAAAACCGACAAAAGCATGAAACAGCTGTTTCACTGTTATACATTACGCAATTTACTAACATTTATTTTCTTATGAAAATTATCATAATAAAAAATACAGACTAATTGAATAAAAACAAAATATCAACTATGAACATACATTTTTTTATAATTACAACTGAGTGGCCGTAACAATATCCATTAATGAATATAAAACATATCACACTCTTTTCCAAAGGGATTGACTGTCTAGGAGTAGTTTAGAATCCTTTTTCATCTCAAAATACAGCATTACATTTATTGCGTGCTGATCATATTTACAAGTTAAGTTATATATTTACTTACGAAAGGAAAAGGGCGTTATTTGTGACTGTTTATTTCCCGACAATTGCTTTATAATGTTCTCTGCCTCTTGAATTTCCGGCTTCTTGCCAACAACTGCCCCTATTCTGTCTTTACCTTCTTATACTACCTGCTCAGTGATCCTTCACCTGTTTACATAGTTCTAGCGTTCCAAATAGTATCACATATAACAACACTTGTTCAACAATTAAATTTATGAAAAGCCCTTAATCGAATTAAATGACTATTTTCTATGGTATGAATTTATATTAAGGCGGAATAATAGTAATACAAATGAAATTGGATGGATGAAATATTGTTGTAGGAAACAGTAAGGACATGATTGGATGAGGTACCAAAGCGATTCAATAGTCTGACTCCAGGAACAAGTTCATTCTGAGCACAGAGAGCAGAATAACAAGAGAACGAGGAGGTAGTAGAAGGGGGGAGGGAGATGGAGAGAGAGTTGTAGAGAGGGAAAGAGATTGAGAAAGAGAGAGGGGGGATAGACCAACGAAGAGAGATAGCCCCAAGATAAAGATAAATTGATGGGGATTCCTGGCTCAAGTGAAGCCGAGTTCCCTGGTCAATAGCGGCTTCTATATCCGTTCTGTCTCACCAGCCGTCGTGTCTTTTCTTCGGAAGTTGGAACAACCGTTGTATATTGTTAAGGCACGGCGATACAGTAAGGGGAATTGTATTGGATGGAGTATTCAGGATTGGAAATCGATTGGAGTAGACTACAGGGAAGAAAAAATCACGAGTTTAAGAAAAATTTTGAGATCTAAGAATCACTCTCTTAAACAGTTGTAAACTATTTCTTTGAAGCCGACGTTTTGACCCACATATCATGTCTTCCTCAGGGTCGGAAAGACAAGATACAAATATATTTAACTGAAATAATTGAAATAAAGAAAAAACATATCACACTCTTTTCCAAAGGTTGTCACGGTTGACTGTCTAGGAGTAGTTTAGAATCCTTTTTCATCTCAAAATACTACATTACATTTATTGTGTGCTGATCATAGTCACAAGTTAAGTTATGTATTTACTTACAAAAGGAATATATTATTATTTGAAAAATATAAGCAAAAATTTGTTTATTGGTCATTATATTATTAAGAGATTTCATGAAAATTTGAGTTAAAACCAGGAATGCATGAGCACCGTTTAAATTACACCAAAAAGGCATGGAATAAATGCATTAATTAAAAAAATGTATTGATTTTGTTTTCTACACGAACTGTGTGTAAATACACTCGTAGAAAATTCACTAAAGAGCTTAGAAATGTAAACATTGCAAAATTGCACATAACACCAAATAGCACTAGAATTAATATTTTAAAACCAATTTATTTTTCATTTTTGCAGCTTTCATATATGAATTTAATTAATATTTAATTGATATATAATAAATATTTAATTGATTTATGTTAGTTATACAAAACATTATAATTATTGTTCATAATTGCCATTATATATAACTTATTATTCTATCGAGATCCATATATCGGCTATCCAGTCAGTTAGAAATTAATTGAATGAAGCTACATTATTTTAATTACTTGTGTTAATTAAATAATTAGACAGATAGACGAGTGGTTCAAGCGATCATCCTGTGATTCATCCCAGTCATTCAAGAGAATGATGTTACGTAGCAATACAAGAATCTAATCGAATGACAATACAATGTAAACCCTCTTTAATATTCATGTATTTAAATTCGACTGTTGTAAAGTTGTCACAATTTCGTTATATTTATATGCTAAACTGGTGCAATAGCATCTAGTTGTTTGTTTATTTATTTAACGTAAGTTTATGCTACTATGGCAAATTGGACGATGCTACAGAGTGAATTCTGAATTTTACCTATCCTGATATAACAAAAATAAGGCTCTTAAACGAGTACCTGACACCATACAGGTTTCATACCGTCATTTTAAGTTCCCTGAGATGGGATAACCAATGAGTAATATTTTACTGCGTTTAAAAAATCCTAAGGCCATCAGGGGCTGAGAGTCCCAAGTGATAACTGAGGAAGTCAAAAAGAGGGATAAAGATATATAAAATTTCAAATGCTGTATCTCAGATTTTTTTATTCTCGGTCAATCACAAAGGTTCATTATTGAAAATGCAGTCTTATATTGTAGCCAGGACTATTATACAAATCTGAAGAAGACCTAGAGCAACACAAGTCGAAACTCCGGTTGTTAATTATGATTTTTAATTTTACAGGAAATACTTTTTTGCTTTCACCTAGAACAATATCTTTTACACTCCAAAACTATTTCCCACATTTGAAAAACAGTTTTGGAGAAAAGTCGTGAATACTAAATACAAATTATAGGAGGCATTTTTTTCTTTTGTTGTTTGATTACAATCTTTATTATTCTAATTATTCATCAACATCATAATCTTTCCCTCTTCTGCCACGATGCAGTTTGAGAATGCTGTTTATAGACCAAGTAGCTCTTTGCTGTGTAAATCTCTCCTTCGGTTCCAGCCCATTCCTCTCCTCCTGAAACCCTTCCTTACGCTGTCCTCCCAGGAAATGCGAGGTCTTCCTCTGGGCTTTTTTCGACGGCTTCCAGGCGATTCTCTCTGTTTCCATCCTAAGAAGGTGTCCGAACCACCTTAGTTTATGTTCTTCAAGGATAGTCTCAGCTATTTTAATATCGAGATTAGCCCGTATAGTTGTGTTAGGTATCCTGTCTCTTTTAGTTTCCCTTTCTACTTTTCGCAGCTACCACATTAAATAGCTTGTATTTATTATTAGTAATGAAATAAACGATAGCAGCTTCAAATTAGGAAAAATATAAATGGGCAATCTTGGTGACTCGCTTAACTATGCGAGTATTTTTGCATTAAAATAGTTCATCCAAGAGTCACTAGTGGTGTAGTGGTTAGCATAATAACCTCCTATGAAAAAGATCACAGGATTCCTGACCTGCAAGTAGTTCTAGGTTTTGTTAAAAGGAGTAAACAAATTTAGGACATTCACTGTAGCATCATCCGAATTGCCATAACAGCATAAAGTGACGTTAAACGAAACGAACAAACAATGCTATCCTATACCGGCTCTCTACAACATTTTCAAAACATGAATAAATATCTAAGCAATGATAGCCAATTAGTAATAGGTTATTTAAGAACTTATTGTTTAAAAACGCAAAATGATAAACAAAACCGTTTCCGTAGGTGCAGCTGTTCCCAGCTAGTTGTAGTTCCAGCTTTCAGTAACGAGTACGACCTGAACTAAGTTTAGTTTTCCGACTGAGTACGATAAACAAAGTAATTTATAAATTAGAGTTTGGGGAACAAAGTTAAGCGAAGTTTGGATTGTTGTGAGATCTCGGTTCGTTTCCGACCCTGTCAACAACTCGCCTGCGTCGTCTGATCAACTTCACGGTTTAACAATCTCAGCCTAAGCTAAAATGTTAATTTATGTATTTACGGTTTAACTGCACCTATTGAAAAGTTATAGTTGTTTTTAAAGTAAGGACAAAAGTTATTCATCGACTAAACATAGATGGTTCACAAACTAGAAAAATTAATTTTAAAACATTACTTTGAAATCTCTCTACTATTTTTAGGAATGTAATATTTCAACGTGGGAAAAACATACAATATATAATTTTAAAGGTTCTTATCCGTTTAAGGCTTCTTCATCATTTACTAGACAGACGTTCATTGCTCCTAATTAAATACAAAAGACTCATATACAAGACAATCACAAAACTGGACCCATCTGGCGAATCAAAAGAGGTGCTATCTATATCCCACAATAAAACTAAATTCTAATTTTCGATGTTTTTGGCGCTAAAAAGAGTTTTCATAAAACTACTTAAATTAGAATCTCTATTACATAAAAAAATGTTTTTTACGCGTTTCAGCGTTTTTATAATGGAAAAAACATTTATCTAATATATAAAAAAATATATTTTTAAGGTTTTTACCACTGGTAAGTAGGTCACAGGACTACTAAGATAGTCGGTAGTTAGTGCTATCATCATTAATGGTTTTATTTCATTTAAATTTATTCTTTTCAAATCCCGAACCAATGGAGAATCAACAGAAGTCCTATCACAATCACAACAGATCCCACAATAAAACTAAGCTCTAAATTTCAAAGCATTAGTGCTTAAGAATTTTCCAAAAAAAACTACTTTAATTAATTCCTATTTTAATTAAGTAATTACATAAAAATTGATTAGTGACGTAAATATTTTATCGGCGTAGCTTAGCTGCGAGCAACATTCTGTTTAGTATTTTGTCATCCTCGATCGGTTATAAATATATATTTATAAAACTTATAATATATATAACTGATAATAATTATAAAGATTTTTAAAAATTGGGAAAACCACAATGCCACCGACACTGACACCTTTAAGCCGTGACAAAACAAATCTAAAATAGAAAAAAAAATCATTATATTATTTAATGCAATATAAACTAGGTAGTTACGATATAATTACTGAACTTCAATTTCTTGGATAAAATCGCGGTACCTTAACATTAAGTCCATTTTTTTCTTTTTCCGCCAAGATTTATTTACAATATACACAAACCAAAAATTTAATAAATAGATCAATTAACATCGAGATTGGTCCTCTGTTAGACAGAAAGATGTAACCCTCTAGTTCTGTTTTAAGTATTTATTTTTTCAGATGGTTCTATAGGCCATGAATATCGTTCCTACCCGGCGGCGCATTGGGGTCATATTACAGACCCGAATATTAAAAACAAATTGTAAATTCAGATTCCAATAGAAATGGGGAAATTATGTATATATGAATTCATTTCCATATATTCCAGAAATTTAATGGATACTAGATATGCACGGTCATTGGTCAGCGTTTTGTGGGTTGTGTTGATATGTAAAATTGTGAACTAAATAATAATATATAAATAAATATAATATATAAATAATTATTAATTACAAGATTATATATATATATATATATATATATATATATATATATATATATATTTACATATTTGTCCTTTGAAATCATTTAGTATTTATGTATGAACGACTTTAATACAACAATGCGTCATAGCCTAATTCATATAAGCCCTGTCGCCATTTCTTTTTATCATAACAGTCTTCCGTCAAGTCCTCTTGCTTCCGGGATCCCTTCCATCCACCTCTTTTCTGGGCGACCTCTCTTTCCCCTTTCCAATGGTACATGTTTCTGTACTCTTTTAGGTCATCAGTCGTCCGCCATCATCACATTTCCCTAATTGTCATTCGGAACATGCTGTAGTCTTGATATCCTACAACTACGCCTCCAAAAATCCATCTCCATCGAGAGCAGTTTTCTTGCCGAGTTAATAGAAACGGACCATGTTTCTGAGGCATAAGGGGCGATACTTATAAGAAACGAAAAACAGTCTCTATTTTATTGTCATTACCTTACTCCACAGAACATAATTCAACGTCCTAATTACTTTTCTGCCTCTTATTACCTTTCCGTCGATATTTTTTTTGCTGCTGCTCTCCTTCGAAAGCCACCTGCCAAAATATTTAAATTGTTCAGTTGGGATCAAATCCCATTCCCCAATATATAGTGAGGAGTTTCCACTATTATCTAATGTCATGTACTCGCTTTTTGTTTTACTGATTTCCAGGCCACCTGCCTTATAGGCTTCCACCAGTTTCCTCATCATAAAGGAAGCATTTTCTTCTTCTTCATTTGCAATAATGACCTGGTCATCGGCAAATTGTAAATCGTACAGGCATTCACATTATCTATGATTACCCCCATATCATTACACGTTCCTTTATAGGCTAAGGATATTTTCAACATATAAACTCCCCGTCAAAAGTATTTCAACACCCATAATTCTCGAGATTTTCTTGGTTTCGACCTGAATCCGTACTTTGTTTATATTTACAATAATATTATTTACTAAATGAGATACATTAGTGACTAGACACTTCATTCTTATTCACTGTTTACCAACAAACGATAAGATTTTGGATTATTCATTTTAAATTTCCTTTCAGTCCAAGTTTATCTTTCATGTGTCTCAAGTCTGTTTCCTCTTTTCTCTTTAGTCTAGTTGAAACAATTAACTTTATCCCCAATGAATCGTTTAAGCCGCAATGATTAGGTCAAAATCATCACTCTCTCTGAAGAAGGCAAATCATTGCGTTACATCGCTAATCGCATTAGGATTCACTATTCTTCCGTTTCAGGGACCATAAGAAGGTACAGGGAGACTGGTAGTCAATCGAGGCGACCAACGTCAGGGCGTCCTAGGATTACTAATCCCATAGATGGCCGATCCATTAAAATGCAAGCTCTTAGGAAGTCTAATTCTACAGCTTCTTTCATTAAAAACTTGATCGCTGGGGTTTGAGGGATATCAATCTCGGATTCAACAGTCATTAGAAGACTGAGGGAGTCAAACCTCTGCTCAAGAAGGCCAGTGAAATGTCCTCTTCTCGCCGCAGAACGCCGCGTAAAGAGATTAAGATTTGCAAGACAACACCAATCTTGGACTGTGGAGGAGTGGAAAAAAGTTGTATTCACTGATGAGACGACAGTGGCCCTTAACACACAAGATGGACGTGAAGAAGTATGGAGAAGGCCTGGAGAACGGTTTAGTCAATGCTGCACGTTAGAAACTGAGCCTTTCGGAGGAGGGTCTATCATGTTCTGGGACGGCATATTTTAGGAGGCACGTACCGAGTTAGTGCCAATCCAAGGAGGGGCCTTGAATGCTTTGAGGTATGTAGAAATGATTCTTCAAGATCATGTAGTGTCTTTTATGCCGTTCATAGGCTTTGAATCGTTGCTCATGCATGATAATGCCCGCCCACACAAGGCAAGATGTGTTTCTGAGTACCTGAACACCACAAATATCCACAACATTGATTGGCCAGCAAGAAGTCCTGACCTTAAACCAATCGAGCACGTTTGGTATTATCTCAAAAGATCGGTTCGGTCACGAGATTCACCTCCTACTTCCCTTAAAATGCTAAAGGCAGCTGTATTGGAGGAGTGGGACAATATACCCCAAGATTTTCTTCAAAACCTTTTTACAAGTATGCCAACACGAGTGGAAGCAGTCATTCAAGTGAGAGGTGGCAATAAGTCTTATTAAATGTAAATTAAAAATTTAAATTGTGATTTAAAAGTTAATATTATCAGAAATTAAAAATTTAGAAAGTAAGTTTTCTAACTTTTTTGTTTATTGGAAGAGATATTGTAATTTATTTTAATAAAATTTGTTTATGTCTAGTTTAAAAATGCTTAATACAGACTTCAGAACCTTTCTTTATTACGAAAAGACATACGTTTTTGTAAAATTCAAATATTTCAAAGTGTTGCGATACTTTTGACGGGGAGTGTATATTGAACATTAGAAGGGAGAAGTGTGTAACATATTACATCTAATTTAATTGAGGATTTAAATTAAATCCAAACAATAACATTTATATGCTCTTTTTTTAAAAGATTCCGTGGCAACTATTTTTACAAAAGGGTTCAGTGGTTTCTTCAAATCAATCAAGCAGAAACAAGCAAGCCGGACTCCAGCCAATCAGAGCCAAATCAATCAGAAACCAGAAAATCGCAGTCATGGAAGGGTAAACCCCGGACATGAAAAAACCCGATCGACTAACGAAAGGACCCGATGAGCTACGAGGGGATCCGAGTAGACCCGAGCGGCTGGGTAGCGGAACATCTTCAGTCTCAACAAAGCCTTGAGGAAGCCAGCAGCATGTCTGGCGAAACGTTTTACTGAAAATTTAGCTAAACGGTATAAACCAGAATAAAATCAGATCCACTGATGCCTTTTGTAATAAAATTTATGTATATTTAATATGGATGGTTCATACTACATGTGAAAATCTTTTTAATGAAATGATAGAATTTCTTCTTATGCTAGAAAATGTAAAAATATGTAATAAAAGAGTATTTTTTAAAGGGATAATATTAGTTATCTTATGTTTTGATTCTCGAGTTAAGACAAAAAATGTCAACCTGTAATTTCGTTAATTCAATCCGCTTATGCCTATTTTTTCTGCGTTCTGTCAGTATTTTAATTATATTAAACAAACATTCAGTAAATTTTGTAAATATATGATATAGAGGTAGCTCAGTAAGTAGGGTGCTCAGATGCTGTGCTGAAGGACTCGAATTCAAATCCATCTGTAGCAGATAAATTATTTAATCTTTTAACAGTCAAGAATGGATCCTGTGGTATTTACTGACCCTTATGGGTCTCAAACAGCCTCTATAAAACGGGTACCCTTAATTGGGGGAAGGTGGTTGAGCGTGATTACGGACAAGACTTCTCCATGGTTTTTTGTTCTTGCAGCTAGATATAGACTGTTTTTAACATTTACTAAAACCCAGACCTTCATGGGTTGTAGAATTACATTTTTTTTATTGTTTCAATATGTATAAATAATATTAAACAGTAAGCCTTATTTATAAATATATTGTTTCTTATACTCTTGATTACCTAGTCGGTTGGTAGTGGAATTATGTATTATATATATTTTTTTAATTACACATAAATAACACAATTTACTATTGAATAACGGATTTAATTCATAATACTCCATCATATAGTGTAAATTTACATAGCAATAATATTGTTTTGTAAAGAGGACAATACAGCTTTTGATGAACTTTGTGCTGACAACAATAATAAAACAATAACAAACTACCATCACCGATTTTAATAATCCATAACTTCATAAAAAATTCATAAACCACCTACATTAAATGTACTTTCCTCCTTAACCTCACTTGAAAACTTCGCAAAGCCCGGAGTTTCTCGCCCCACAACAAACTTTGTTTAGAGAATTTTTTTCTAAATCACTCGCTATTGGTTTGTTACATGTATTATTTTTTGTTGTAAATATTTTTTCAAGATTCCTCTGGATAAATGACTAAAGGTATATATGAAGAGTAATTGATAGTTTCATATGTACTCATTCATTCCTTTGTGAGCAGGTCTCGGGCGACGAACGAAGACACCTTTGTGAACACACCAAACTGAACGCAGAAGCTGGAGGAATCGCAGCCTATGGTTCTGTGGTGTACCAGCTCAACCATGCTAACCTCGAAGCCACTGGGACCTGCGACTTCTTGGCCAGGGCTCTTGGCATAGTCTACAGGACAGGTAACAAATATTATAAAATCATGTAATATTATTATCCAATATTCTATTATGTAATATGTCAGGTGTTATTGACATGTGACAGAAGTGCATACTCATTTTCTATCTCTACTTCTGGGACACAAGTCTGCTAATGAATCGATTTTTGACTGATCGACGTAAAAGATAGCTAGGAACTCACGAGTCAAAAAAGACATGCAAAGACCTAAGATATGAAATTGCTTTTCTCAAAGACCAAACAACAGCCTTAATGTAATTTTTGGAACGATTTGATACTGTTGGGTGAAGGCGCGGAAATTATAAAACTAAAATACAGAAACGTTAACGAATGCAGACAAAGAAATAGGGCTGGAAGTAAATTTGGATAAAACTAAGTATGTGGTTAGTAGAAGAAAAGGGAGAGTGTTTAAGAAGATGGCATTAGGAGGGAATAAGATTGACCAAGTCGAGAAGTATAACTACTTAGGGTGTATGGAAACTAGAAAAAAACGAAATTCAAGAGGAAATAAAGACGCGATTAAAAGGAGTAAATACTTATTATTCGGTTTCCACACAACTAAGCTCGCGTCTTTTGTCCCGAAAGCTATCATCCTTCCAACTACACTTTAAGGATGTAAAACGTTACCGCTAACGTTGATAGTGGGCAGTAGTTTGTATATTGGGAGCGACCTGTGGTCTAGTGGTTAGCACAACATCCTACTAAGCCCAAGATCGCGGGTTCGTAGCCCGGCAGGTGATCCTAGGGGTTTTCAAAGGAAGTAAATATCGTTGGTTATACCGCCCTTCGGAAGCGAAGTTAAACGGAGGCCTGTACGATGCTAGGTACTCGTTAAAAATCCCTATTCTAATTACACCTGGATAGGCAAAATTTACAGCTGCCATTGTAGCAAATTCCGATTAGCCATAGCAGCATAAAGTGACGTAAAATAAACGATCAAGCCTTATTATTATTACTATTTATTCCTCTGTAGTATGGTGGAGGGTGTTAGGGTGATTCCAAGGCCGCTTTGAATATTTGACAACAACAAAAATATACGTCAATAAAAACGTTCCAGGCTGTTCATATTTACTACTAAGGCTGGTTCCCTGATGCTCTTAAATTGCTTAGGTAGAATTAGAACTGGATCGGCTTGAGATTTAAAATTTGGATGGCAACTGTCGTTAAGGTAATGACAATTATGCTACGGAAATGACTTTAAATCATATTTATTGTTGTCCAGGTTTTAGGAAAAGCCATTTTTACTTAATTTAAGGGAAGAGGACCAGATTACAAAAAATAAACATAAAATTTTAATTTAATTTACATATCACAGATATTACTTAACACAGAAATAAATAACCATAACACTTTTTCAAGAAAGATATTCATAAGAATAAAATAGTATTTTATTATTATTTATTTACTTTTTCAGTAAAATAATCCATGAAGTCAGTACCGTACCAAAAACGTTATTCCTGTTACTAAAATAAATGTTACGGTAATGACCGCTTAAGGGTAACGGAGTTGACATTTTTGGTTTAAAGGTAACATCATTTATTAAAGACTGATTAAACAGTCAAAACTGATAGTACTTTATGTCGCCGTTGACGACAGCTTTCAAGATATAATAATATGAAATTAATAACTTTTATCGTTTTTTAACAGTGAATTAATACGTTAATGAACAATGAAAAAGTACGAATCTGAAAGTTAACCTTGATTGTTGGACGGTTGGTGTGTGACTGATGGAAGGCGCCGGATCACTGTTCTATCGTCTTCAATCGTGATGCCACTTTTCAAAGAACAAATCATTTCATAAAATTTCTCTCTGATATTCAAATCCTATCTTTCTATGTTTTGGGTACGGGAATGACGTAGAAATTAAGGGTCATGTGTTTTTTTATTTTTTTTTACCTCCAAAATATCAAAAAAAAAGATTACGGAGAATAAAAACTGTTGAATGAAAGTTCATTTGGGCCTAGCTAGTATTAAATATTGCCAATTATTTTTGCATTTTATAATGATATGAGGATGTGCAATTAATCACTTGTTAGCACTTGTAGGAGGTATGTTAACCACCTTGGACTAGAAATTGGCCTGTAATCTTGGAATTAACCATTCCCTCCTGTCACGGGAGAGACCAGGGTTCAATCCCACCACGCGGAGGTTCTCTTTTTATTGTAGAATATAATAGTGGCAATCTTTACCTCAATTTATTAAGTTTATTCACTTTCAGGGAGCGGATTTAGGTTACGGAATCGATTTCCAAAAAGTACATTTTATAATTCAAACAGGAAAGTCAGAAGCAAACGTACGTGACAAAAGGGAGCACCGGTGACGTTATAATGGATAGGGGGAACTGAAGTGTTTTCCCGACAGGGCCTTGAACAAAGGGCGGGGTAAAGAGCTCCATTTCTCCATTTGAGGAAAATCCCCTTGACAATGAACTGAAATTGAAATCGACTAGAGCTCCTTCCAACTCGGGGCCTGGCCAACCCTGAAATAGGGCGCTTTCTTCTGAACACACCTCTCGTAATTTCCTTAGGCGCTGTGAATGGTGAGTCGGCTGACGAGGTTATCACCAGAATGCACGTTATAACTCCATTTGTGGCTTATAAAAAGGGAAAAATATATAAGGAATCCTGTGAGTTTAAACTCATTTTTCTTTCTATTAATAAGAAACGCAAGGAGTATCTCAGTGAGCTGGGAGATGGATCATTCCCTTATAGATCCCCGGTCGATGTTGTGGAAGATGAATTGCATAAACCGTGAATCGACCCCGTGGGATCTAGAGGACCCCTAGAAAGTGGGATCTAGAAATTATAAAAATGAAGTACGATCGTGTCTTGAATGAATATGGCGAAGATCTGATAAAAGGACAAGAGATCCTTGATCAACAGGTGCAGGAGGTACGTCTACTTGAACTTCATGAGGAAGTAAAACTGGATACCCTAAATTAGTCGCGAACATGTACTCAACCAAATGCTTTCAAAGGGTTTCTGAAATTTTATCTGAACAATAAACCCTTACTTAAACCTCCTATGAATATTTTGTTTATTTCATTGACCTACTTGTTTATTTTTTGTATGAGCGATGTATACCTTTATATCGTCGGAGCAAAGTAGCTCAATATGTAGAGTGCTTTCATCCTGAGTCCCGGGACCGAGTCTGGTACAGGCTGTTTAAGATCAATTATTTAAATCCGAAGTAGGCCCCATGGAATCTAAAGACCCTCGGGCACACACAGCCTCTATAAACTAGGCAACCTCAATCAGTTCTGAACTAAAAACAAAAAATGGTTGTAGTTTTTGAATTCGTGGGAGATGAACAAGGTACTTATATAGATTGATGGGTTAATGGCCTTCGAGACAGGCTGTGGCAGATATATATTACTTAAACAGTTAATCGATGGCATCGGATATAGAGACCCTCCTCGTGCTCTCCCAGCCTCTATAAACTTGGTAGTAGTCCCGATCAAGTACTTATCCCAATACTCTTAAAGAATTGTAAATGTACATTTTTTCTTTTGTTTTTTTTAGTTTAAAATACTACTAGTTTTAGATATTTTATCTTAAACGTAACTCCTTGAGGTTTAAACCTCCCAAGAATCTTAGTTTGTTTTATTTATCTACCAGGTTATATTGCGGAAGCGGGAGTAGTAGATTAATATCGATGTGGCAGATAGGTTATTTAATCGTTTAACATTCAAGGATCAACTAATTAGATTTTGAAACCTTTCTGAGGCTCACTCAACTTTGAAACTTCAAAACAAAAGGGGGTAACCTTAATTGAGAGAAAAACCTGGAATAATCTTGGTCATTTGAACTCTAATTTATTTTATAAGTTTTAGATTATTCAAATAAATTTACTGATTTATTATAATGCAATTGGGAAAAACCACAATGCAAAGCCTTATGCTTCAAATCTAGTAATAAACCCACTTACCAGTCGACGTTTCGCCTATTTATTCAGGCATTATCAAGACAAAAAAACAAAAACGGTTATGTGAATCACATCTGGAAGAAAAAGGTGCAATACATCACAACGATCAACAGCCCAAACAGGCTCTAAACATGAGACAGCACCCCACCACCAAGACGTTCAACATACAACTGACATACTCTGATTTATTTAGTTCATCAAGGTCACTATAGTTATCTTCTTTACTAAGTGGAGTTTAAATGACTCTAGTTGACATGACGCTCTTGGGTTTATTAATTTTGTTAATGAAATATATTTTAAAATTAATTCGTTGTACATTACCATGATTTACCTTTCCTTACTTCCAAATATCGATCTAATAACTATCAATATATTTTACCCAAAATTCTTTCCAAATTTTTCTATGAATGTCCATTCCTCGGTAGTATAGTGGTAAGTATCCCCGCCTGTCACGCGGGAGACCGGGGTTCGATTCCCCGCCGTGGAGGTAATTTTTTTTTCCTAAAATAAAAATGTGAAGTTTTCCTTTGTCATGTAAGTTACTTATACATTGTTTTCATTTAGTGCTTAATTCAAATTTTCATTATTGTTTTTTTTCAAGTATTCCCATATTTTGTGGAAGCCAACGTGGTAGAACCTTTGGATTTTAATAAATAGTTTTTCTATTTAAGGAATTATTTTTGTACATGCACCTGGACCAATTTCTTGTCAACCGTCAATCAATGATTATTCAAAACTTATTTTAATTAAGCATGTATGTTAAAGAATTATGATATACGCATCAAGTAAGTTTTTGTTATTGTTGTTTTGTTTTCTTGGTACATATCCTGCAGGTAGTTCCTTCGAGTTCATTCATGTGTTAACCATTTATTCGTTCAATTGTTAATATTTTCCATAAATACAACTTATTATGAGCTTTAGTATGACAAAGAGATTGTAATTATAGGAATTGAGTAGATGTCAGAAATTATTTAATCCTGAAATAAAAGTTTCTAATAACAATTCGAAATAAAGATGATATATGTTTATTGAAACGTTAATTTCTATATGGAATGATTACCGAAGTATACACATTCTTTTTTCAATATTAGATCTCATGATAAATTGTATTTTTGGAAAATATTAAAATGGATACTAATAAACAGGTAAAACTTGTTGCAACTAAATTCGAAGCGACAACCTGCGTAACTGAAGCATTTTTTTATTTATTTTATTTTAAATACAATTTTTTTTAAGAGGCAGCAGATAGATACAAAAATTACATGGGACCGCATTACCAGAGTCCTTCCCACCGAAGTAGACCGGTAAATAGGGTTTAAGAATAATTATAAATCGGACTAGATCCATAGATTATGGCTGTTCGGGGTCAGCAGGTGCAGGAAGATCTACGTTTCTTTCCCTGGGGCGAATCCTCTATGCTATCAACGTCTTGGAAAACCACATCATTGCTTTGATAGTAGGGGTGTATGCATACATACATACATACATACATATATATATATATATATATATATATATATATGTATATATATATATATATATATATATATATATATAGAGAGAGAGAGAGAGAGAGAGAGAGAGAGAGAGAGAGAGAGATTACAGTTAATAACTTGACAAAACTTAACAAAAAAGGAGAAGTTCGGTGTAAATATACATGGCAATGCAAGGATTAAGTTTGTTAATCCGCGAGGCGAATAAATATGAGATGGTTTATTATATTAACTTACTTATTCCAGACCATGGTAAGCGTGTGAATATATTTATCTCACCCCCTTAGGGACGATGCCCTTGAATAAGCTTATTTTTTTGTCCTACGCCCATCCCATTCCCTGACAGGAAAATAGCTGTTCTTCGTCAACATCATATAAGCAAACAACCGAAACTCGGGATAAAAGTTGATACCGTAGAAAAAATTATTCGGATAACAGATTTGCATATATATTAAAGAACGAAAAAAAACCCTGCAAAATAATTTAATGGTACTGTGGATAACGAATATTGATATAGTCAAAATATTAATTGATTGAATAAATAACTGGAGGAGAAAAAAGAATAAATAAAATCCTGCTTAAAGAAAAAAAAATACATAAGAAATATTATATTATAAAAATGTATAGAATACAGTTAAAAATCAAACGATTTTAGAACGAAATAATACCATTATTAAAAGCTGTATACATAAATTATTTAATCTTTTAACAGCATTTGTTATACCATATATGAACGCCAGACCCTCCTACGGCTCACCCAGCCTCTAAAAATTGGATATCCTTAATTCATCATCTTACCATATCCTCATGGACCGCCTATGCTGTGTGAAGAGGAATTCTATACAGATGTCTTCCACCATCTTCTGTTCCACTCGAGTCCTCTCTTCTCTAAATCCTTCCTCGTCTCTTCTTCCCACATCCTTTTAGGTCGTCCTCTACCTCGGTTTTCCTCCACTTTGGCTCAGTAGTTTCGCTAGCAATTCTGTTGGGATCCACCCACGTTGGCTGGCTTAACATTTAGGTTAGACCTGATAAGGTAACCTCAATTAGGAGAAACAAATTTGCTGTTGAGTATGGCTCCATACCATTCAACTCCCTGCATAGCTGTCTTAGAAACAGAGTTTGTACTTTCTTCCTTACTTTTTTTAATGTAATGAAGACATGTTGAGCGTGAAGAAGCACTAGACATAATCAGCGATGGATTAGTAGCGTAGATCCCTACCAATATCTGGGAATTCTTATGAGCAGGGAATCACACGCATAGATTTGGAAGTCTCCAATAGAGTCAAATATAATATTATTTTCTATCAAATCAGCAGCTCAATAATAGGAAAGAAATGAGCTGAAAATCCAAATTGGTGAATTTCAAAACTAATACTACTGTATTGAGCAGAATACCGGAAACCTCTAGAGAAGAGATAACTTCTCAAGAGTACTTGCCGCAGAGATCATCTTCCTTAGAAGAATTATCGGAAAGACGAAGAATTAATTGAAATTATTTGAGAAAACACCCGATGTCTCACCAAAAGAAAAAGTAGAGGAACAATTCAGATGGCTAGGAAACTTGGAAGACTTGATGGGATATGAAAGCAATACCGGGTGGCGAAAACTTGCTGGACAACCCTGTCTTACTTATACGGAATACCCCCCCCCCCCGTACTTCAAATTGGAGCACTTGAAAGAAAGAAAGGTAAAACATAGATGCAACAAATGGCCGATGATAGGAAATGAATGGCGGGGAAGGCTCTTATAAACTATATATTTTTTTTTATATTAAAAAAAACTAAAATAAAAGAAACTGTACATACAATGATTCTAATTAATCCAAAATACTCAATATCTCAAAACAATACCGAGTATCTCTATTTTATTAGGATCACTTAGTGGGTTCAAAATAATTAATAATCTAATTAATATATTAATAAATTAATTATGAATATCATGGTACCTCTACTAATACGTTAAGTACAGAACTATCGCACAATTAAATAAACATTTTTTGTAAAACGGGCGTTGGTACCCTCCTAATGTTTTTTTAAATTTATATACATTTCAGACCATGAACGTTATTTGTATTTAGATTTCCAGTAATATTAAGCTCATGTTTGTTTTTTTTTTTGTTTTTAAGAAAACTGAAATTTCAATTGAATAGTATTGTTGGATTATAATTATTAAACACCCCCCTAGAAAGACTCCTATAAAAGATTCCTCATTATAAATAAGAATAAGAATATAGATGATAAGGTACCAACATCCCTTAAGTAGACTAGGCTAATGTTGGTGGCCTTCGTAAAGATGATTTTTAACAAACCTAAATTTTGAGAGCTGTACAGGAAAAAATTAATAAAAGATTTCATCTTTCTCATTTTGTATGCTTTAAAGAAACCTCCTATAGAGCTCCATCACAGTTAACTGGCTTTCCGAGGGCCAATCCATTCTTCAACTTAATTGAAACTCTTTTTATTTATTTACTCCCGACTTTATTCACGAAACATTTCATTGTATATAAATATATACACGATTGTAATCCTGTAATATATGTACATACTAGCAGATATTTTGAAAAACAAAATCTGTGGGTGAGAAATAAACTAATTCAGTTTTACCCTAGAACATCGTAAGAGGTTTTTAACCGTAATATATATGGTATATATAGCTAACATTCAGTCATTTGAAGATAAGGTTTTGAAAAAATAAAAAATCATTTTTTCTTTAAAAAAATGTTTTATAAATCCCGTCTAATGATTCCTCCATTTATATAAATTGATAGCAAACGCCTAAATTTTAAATCCCACTCAAAAAAGATTTTGTAAATATGCATAAGTCCTTATAATACGTTAAGGTAACACAAGGATATGTTAAAATTTTATATACAGTTGTAATTGTATATTTTAATTATTTATGAATAAATTTTTGGCAAGTTTAAATAAAAGAAACTGTACATTTTAGTGGATTGTAATGTAGTGTATTGTATTTGTATATTGTAATCTTTTGAATTTATTGATGATAATAAATGTCATTTTTAGCTGTTTGTATTATAACCATAGAATAAGAGAAATTATTTATTTAAATGTTTTATACGCTTTATGACTAATCGAACTGCTTGTATCCTATGTGTTATTTTGAAAATATTTACAAAATTTTTGGCCTCTTACCGAACAATGGAAAACCTTGAATTATATCAAGATCGTTAAAATAAAAACAAAAACAATTGGTACTGTAATGTTTTTTTATAGTATTTTGTTTTGTTTGTTTTTTTCTCTCATAGCCCTGAAGATGACCTAGAAAGTAGGTCGAAACGTCGGCACAAATAAAAAATAATTCTTAGACTTATTTGGTGTTTTTTTACTGCACCCCCAAACTATCTCCATCCTCCAAAAATAACATTAAGTGAACCTTGCAGAATATACAATATACACAATGTAGAGCTTACTGTATAAAGAAGGAATCTTTTAAGGTCGGAAAAACAAAGTAAGTTCTAATCTGAAATTCAAAGTCTAGAATAATATTGAGGTACTAGTAGAATTAAATAAACAGTTGTGTGATTTATAAAACAAGAGTTTGGAGTAACCTTCGGGTATTATAAATTATAATATTTAAGAAGCATTAAATTTCAAGGAAATTCTTGAGTTATAAGCATCGTGTTGATTAGGAAAGATTACCAAGGAAGATAATGGAGGGACGCCCGGACGGCAGAAGAGGAAGAGATAGACCCAGACTACGATGGCTCAAAGATGATGGTGCTGACCTACAGCTTCTGAGTATAAGCTGGAGAACCTCTGGAGTTCAGAGGATCGCTCTGAGAAGAGAATTATTGAGGAGGCCAGGGTCTTTCAAGGACCATAGCGCCTTCAGAGTGAGAAACAGAATAATTAAGAAGTATTACAAAATTATAATATTCTAATTATTGTTATAATAATGATGGAAGATACAATGGAAATATATAAGTACTCAATGTATACTGATAGCTCCCAATATATAACAAAAAGTCATACTAAATTTACTCATAATATTTTGGATCCATATTATTCTTGCTTTTGCCAGTTGATTCCAGTCGGTTGATATCGTAGTGGAGTGCTAGTGGTCTTGTTCATGAGGCGAGAATATAAAGTTTTGCCCCGACACAATTCAGTCGCCATCATCGATAGCTCTTTTGAGGGAACACTTCCCGGAGCACCTCACCTCAATTAAGGACGATTTGGAGTGGCCTGCCTGCTATCTCAATTTGTCCTCTTGTGATTTTTTCCTATGTTTTTTTTTAAATCCAAAGTGTCACTGTGAATCGTCCAGAGACCTTACAAGATTTGAAGACTAGCGTCGAGGAAGGAATTGTGAACAACGTCACCTTCCTGATTTCGTCTTCAAAACTATGTAAAACAAAACATTAGGCATACACTTACATAATAAAAATGTTTTTATTCATAGAATTATCAAGTTTTGAAAAAGGAAGTTATGCTGCCACACCCGTATTATACAAGAAGGAAACCCAACAGGCTGATATGAATTCCCGTAGCTCGTGGTTGTCTTTTGTCTTTCTCGGTAGCGTTTCGACCAACTTTTTCAAAAGGATTAACCCGATTGGCTAAACTCTGATTATTTAAAACTTTGTTAGCTCGGATTTTAATTTGTTCTTAATTTAGTACCCCACCACTCCTCCTTCTCCAAAGCCTCCTAAAACTTCTTCTGCTTAAACGCCGGTTAGTTAGCACGTGATTCACGGCAACTTCTTTAATTACTTATCGGATTATTTTACTCTTCTAGACCGCGATCCGGAGATAATGGAGCTTTTTAACTTGGAGTTAATTATAGTGACACGTTAAATATTTTCGTCCAAGTTACTGTAAGTATTTTTCTTCTATTAATACATGATTGGGTTTATGCTTGAAGAGAAACATACCACGTATGTACTTGGTCGATCCAAGTGAGGTGATTTACTAAAAATCAAGTTTGTAGCCAGGCCATATTTAAATACTTTGATTACCCTAATATCGAATTAAGTTAAGTTTTAATTAAGTTTTTAAAACATAATTAATTACCTAGCACCACTCCTGAATTGCGGCCATTTTCATTTATAACATCATGAAGGTTTTTCAGTTTGGAGCTTTGATTTGAATTTCTCTGCGTTGCGTTAAGGCACAGCATTTCAATTAACATGGATGTTTTTAAATAAGTTTCATCTATAACATTTTTTATTAGATTTCTCCTGTACATCCAACACACTAAGTTCAAATATCGCCGGTCAAATTACATCGAAAGTTTGGTTTCGATAACTTATAAAATCCACATTTTAGACCCAAAGATAACAACCAAGAAAGGATTTATCTGGGTGTATTTTTTCTCTTGTTAGATATCATAAATACCAGCCTTATATTGAGTACGAAAACTGATAGATATTTCCTTAAATGCTTATAAATTTTTTGAAATTTGAATATTTTCAGTATTTTTTTAAATGTATAGGCTATTCATTTCTAGTTGGATATAATTTTATTTTTGCACATGGTGTAATCTATCTACCTATCCCTATCTATCTAATATCTAGACGATAGTGACTACTGCACAAATTTTAACACTGACATTGAAGTAATATCAGTGTTGAAATCATGTATGGTAGATGTACAAAATTTGTAAGAATTAATTTCTTCAACATACATTATCAAGGTCAAAAATTATCGTTCAATAAGAATTAATTTAGTTACAACTGAGATAACTAGCCCCAAAATTAAAAAAAATGAAAGTTTTCAAGTTAAAAAAAAATTAATGCTGCAACAGTTTTATTATATACTAGCTTTTGTCCGCGGCTGCGCTCGCGAGGAATTTGGTCTGTCACATAAGGTTTCGTGACAGATCATTTTAAATACATAATTTATTTTTTTTTTATACTATACGTACATCAAAAATTTTAAATGTCTAACTTCAATTCCAAACAATCTTTGAATCCTATTATATTAAGGGGAAAACCCTCGGGGGAGGAAATATCCAACTTTCTTTCTTAAATTATACAAAGAACCTATCTGCAAATTTCAAAATGCTAAGTTTCTGATTTGCCTTTAATTATGTACTATGATGGATTCTCCACAGAACACAAAAAACTGGGCTCCCCCAAATATGCCCTTGCTGTAGCCTATGTGTTATTATGATGTATAACCTATATTACTGTAAAGTTTCATCCAAATTCTTTTAGTAGTTTTTGCGTGAATGAGTAACAAACATACATACACACTTTCGCATTTATAATATTAGTGGGATTAGTCGGATATTAAACAATAGTTTCACTCACATTCTTTCTGTTATTTTAACAACTATTATCATGTGATTTATGTGCTATAATGGATTCTCCACAGTAACTAAAAAACTGTTTGAGGGGACTTTAAAATTGTATTCTTACTTTGAATCTATACGCATTATTAATTTCAGACAGTCCGAAATATTAATCCACAATACTTAAGGAAGATTATAATTCTGTAAGTATGTGTAAAACTAAATTGGAGCAATAATGTGAACAAAAATAATATTACAGAAGAATATTACAAGTGCACTGGATTAAATGATACAACCATAAAATTACAACTTACTTTCTTTCAATGATTGGTCATTTTTTTGATTTTTAAATATTTTTATTTTTAAAGAGAAAACATAAGCCCTCGGCCGGGATTCGAACCCGGATCCTCTGTCTTCGGGTTCGAATCCCGGCCGAGGGCCTATGTTTTCTCTTTAAAAATCAAAATTACTTTTTTTTAATTTGTTTTCTTATATTTTTATATTGTATTTTTTTGTTTCATAGATTACTCCGCATATATTTAATTATTTTTATTTTGCATTTTGCTGTTCTATATATATTTAATTATTTTTATTCACGGTTACGATTGTTTAGTGAGATTTTATATCCAGATTATATGTCTAAGGATGTTATATGAATTATATTATAAATCTTTTGATTAATGCTAAGCACATATTGTGTTCGACTTATTAAAAATATTATTAATTATAACACTATTTTTAAGTGAAAAGAATATTTCACTGTACTGCATATGCACTTTACTAGTTGATAATATCTCCACCAGATGGCAGTACATTACCGTGACAACCCTAGTGAGTACCACAACCCCTCGCTAGATGGCATTCACTTAATCTTACCAGATCGAATGCTGGGTTCAATAGAATTTCTTTATCCTTATGAAAGTAATTCTTATTCTCTTTAAGTTTAATTACTAACCAGCTTTTAGTTTTGCGGAATAATTGAGCAAATTACCATATTTACACTACAGAAAATTGATTGATGCAAAGTTGGGATATAAAAATGAAACGATTTAAGTAAAATTACAGAAAATCTATACGAGATGAATTTATCTCAAATCAGCTTTGTATTCTAAAATATAAAAAGACAAAGCTTTTTGTTTTGTTTTTTGTATTGCCAAATTTATTGAACATTGGACATATTTTTTTTTTGTCGTTACAAGAACTTACTCTTTGGCTTTTATTCAAATTTTAAGTACTTATATAAATAAATTGGGACACGTTTAACATAAATTACATTGTATCTGTATTATAAATGTATATGTTCTATTATGACTGTACACACTTGTTCTTCTAACCAGACGTCTCAGAATCACAATATTTTTATATTCTATTCTATAATTGAAATATTAAAATAAACTTTTTTTTAAAAAAATATTAATTTAACCTTTATTTAGCAAAAATGCGTTATAATTATTTTTTTATTTTATCTGTATTTAATACAATACAGCCAAGATGAGAATTAAGACGTGTTAAAAGCATACAGACTTCCTCCTTGACCTTCTAACCTACATACATACAGACATCATCAAACACACAGATAACATGAACATCATGCAATCAATTCTCAACACAGACAGAAACGACAAGCTCAGAGAAAATATCAGAATAAGCTTAAGCTTATAAATTTAGTTGAAAAATAAAAAGAGTAAAAGGTCATTCTGGTATTGAGGGCAGTGAGATAGCTGATAAATTAGCAAAACAGGCAGTACAAAGTGATTGGTATCCATCTTTTCACATAACGTAACAGCTGAACCGTTCATAAAATTCAATATTAGAGAAAAATAAATTTTGAGGTGGAACGAACACTAATTCACATAAATCTCTTATTTCGCATAGGTTTATTCCAAATTATCCAATAACTACAAATTAATATTTATAATTTAATTTTTGTTTGATAATGTTATATAATATCCTATATATAATTTTCTATATAACACAACTATTATGAAAATTTTTAACGGCATTCCTAGGGTTTAAATAGTGTTTTTCAATGATCATGCCTGTATTGACAGTACCTATGGAATGGTATTGGATACAACTGGCAACCGAGTAAAATTGACCACTCCAATATTTGATCACTCCAATTCTGAACTTGAGGCTACTCCAAACTAACGGATCGTAAAAAGTTCATTAGGCAGACCTCGGATCCGCGAGATAGGATTCGCAGCCTTCAGCCGACCAAGGCCTCTTCCATTAGTGCAGGATAAGGGAACAGATCCTAGCGAGGGCTCAACGCTCACTAATTGCTTCTTGTTAACTTTGATTAACATTTTAACATTCACTCTTCCTCGAAGGGTTAGTGCTTTTGTGTTTTTTTCAGAAGCTCCACGTTAAAGCCTTCTAAATTAGAATTGAAGGTCAACTATTTAATTAAGAAGAAGTATTACTAACCATTTCTTTCTTTTTTTTAGATTTGTCTGTTTTAGTGTAACTATTATGCGTTTTATATATATATATATATATATATATATATATATATATATATATATATATATATATATATATATATATATATATATATATATATGTAACGATAGCTTCTAAAAATAAAACAGAAGTAAACAAAATATATCAAAATATTCATTGAACAGAGTACATAACTGAAAAATAAAATATAATCACATCATCTATATAAAAAAATTTTAAATAACATTTAATTATTTACTAAAGTAAAAAAAAAATAAAAATAAAATAAACAATTTTTAGCTATCGAAGTTTTAATTTTCCATTGAATATTCATCAGTTCATTACTAATGTTTTTATTCACTTTTCTTTATTCTTTAAATATTCCACTAGTCCTCGTATTAATTAGTTTTCCATACATTTTGCAAACCAATAGCAAATGATAATGGTAATAACTTAGGAACAGTAGTAAAAATAACATATTTTAATTTTTATATTTTATGTACGATTTTATATCTTAATTAAATAATAAATATTGAGGATATAATTAACTATTGAAAGTTTTTTTAGATAATTATCTCAAAGCTACAAGAAGCTTTGGTTTTTGGAATATTCATTTAATGTCACTTTATGCGGCTATGGCTAATGGATCAAATCTGCAGTGGGGGTCCTAAATTTTATCCATCTTGTTATAATTAGGAGAGGGATATATACGAGTATCTGACACCACACAGGCTCAGGACCTCCCACTTTATGTCCCACCCGAAGGCCCTAGGTATTTTATTCTATCACTTAAACAAAATAGATGCTGGGTATTTTTAAACTAACCTTGGAAATTAAGGATGTTATACTAACCTCTATACCATTGTTGTACCCAGTTTAAATCTACTTATGCTGATTAAACTCTCTTATCAACAGACAATCCAATTTTATGAAATCATCAAGTAGCTGTATCCGATAACTATACTCGGGGAAATAGAGAAAAAAATCGTGAAGTGGAGGATCCGATTTCACTATACGACGGCTCAAGAATTTGCATAATCGAATGCAGGGCGGCAAGCTCCCTACCACTGCCATCTCCAGCAAGCCTGGAGCAACAGCGAAATCCAAGAGGTGTTTTCCGACTAATCTCAAACAAGCATTGCAAGCTAGACCATCAAACAACCAGAACAATAATAGGATTTTATTTTATTATCCATCCGATTGTATTGCATTAATTTGCAATATATACATATCTACATACATTCTCCCTTTTTTGGGTAATAATGATAATAAGTAACAATAAAAAAAAAGAAATTCAAATGAAATTAATTACCGTATGGCCTTCGAATACATTGCGGGATTCAACTTCTCACGTCTCCGCGATCTAGTAACATTATTAGAGCTACTAGTTGCATACAAGTACGCTGTATAAAAATTTAACAAAATTATATCCTTACAACCCATGAAGTTTCTTAGGTTCAATAGTGGGGACGATGCCGAATCAACAGGTTTCACCCAATTAGGGATAACCACTTTATAGAGCCTGAATGAACACCAGGAGGTATTTAGATTCCACAGGGTTTCTTAGCTGATAGTACATCAAATAATTTCCGGATTTGAACCCGGAACTTTCACAACACGGAACTTAGGCACTCAACACTAAAAAACTGAGCTACCCTGTCCCGAACCAATATATATCTATACATATAAAAGGATTTGTTCTGAATGACTGAGGGATCAACGCACAGCCTAAACCGCTGAGAGATCTGAAACTTGGAGTGTGTGTTCTTTATATGACGTATTCTATCCTAAATCCTACTTAACAACCTTCAAACAAAAAGGGCCTAAAAAAAAAAAAGTTCACTTCTCGCTGCTGCCTCACGACAAGTAAAACCGTTAAACTAAGTAATCCTTTTCAATAATTTCAATAACATTACATACTAATCCTTTACTGGCACGAACAACAGTAAACTTCTTTCCGTCCCGTTTGTTAATCAGTATCAATGTATGTTTCGCGGCTGTGCTGATCCGTCTGTGATGAAATTTGACATGGATATTCTCAAGCCTGGGGAAGGACTTTGGCTACTTTTTATCAACACACCACACAGGCGAAGTTTATATAAAACTGTAACCTGATTGATTAACTCACCTAGCGGTCATCGCACAGCGGAAACCAATGAACTTGGCATCTTGAAATTTGGAAATACTTTCTACCAAATAGGAAATACCTTAATATAATAGGGGTTCAAAGATTGTATGGAGTCCGTCAGTTTTGAAGTTAGACGTCTAAAATTTCGGATTTGCTCGTACGAGTAACTTAGAGTTTAAAAAAAATTATTTATTTAAAATTTTCTGTCTCGAAACTTTATGTGGCAGTATACAGTGTAGCAGTGGAGTATACATCTTTATTTCGCATATTGTTTTATATTGCAACACTGTAAATTAATTCAATTAAATTAGATGGTTAAGAACAAAAAGAAAATATAAGAAATATAAGCTGCGTTTCAAGTAGATTATGTGAATGAAAAAATGCCAAGAGAACTATTTGTTTCATGCTATTAAAGTGAAAACTACAATATCATTCTATGACTGACGATGCAAGTGCATTTTGGGGGAACCTGTAGTCTAGTGCAGTGTTCTTCAACCTGTTTGCACCTGCGGACCGATAGAAATAGGATAAATATTTCGCGGACCAACTGAAAGCTAAGACTAATAAAAACCAATAAGCTTGTAGATATTATTTTTTATTATAGAATATGTTATCCAATTACATTTATTAGTGCGATATCTGCTGATGCTTCTTTGATATAACAGAAGAGGCTTCTGCGTTGTTTCTGAGAGACGAAGCGCTGCATTAACATCTATTCGGTTTCTCTGTTTGGTTTTTATTACAGACTGAAAAAGTCTTTTCACATAAATAGGAAGTCGAAAAATTTACTAATAATTTGATAGCTTTATAACTCAAAGTTGGATATTCTTTTTCTAGCGATATCCAAAATTGAGGAAATAAATGCATTTTATGTCTGGAGACCAGAGTGACATCAGAAGACAACTCGATCAACTTTTCTTTTTCATGAATGTCAAAAAGAAAAGTGCACATGAGTTTATGTCTTCCAAGAATGGATTATTAATCCAGAGGTTACCTTTACGAGGATCTTCATGGGAAATACTTATTCAAATTTTCAGCCAATGCTCTTAAATTTTGCTTTATGATGTTAAATATGACTTTCGTGTTCACATCAGCAGCAATCGAAAATTCATCCAAAAGAGAAAACATTTCTACATCTTCCTCTTGTAAGCGGCTATTCCAAAGAGGATGATGTAGAACGCATCCATTTTATTTCTTAAAGTAAAAATATTTTTATATGAACCCTACAGAGAAATATTAACTTCATTAAGCAGACTGAATGTGTCCGCCATTATATTGTTATTATACATTGTATTAGTACAGTTTTTTTTTTCACGTGATTTACGATTTGACCAAAATTTTTCCGGCAGGAAATTTCTACGGCCGAATACTGGGCCGCGGACCGGCGGTTGAAGAACACTGGTCTAGTGGTTAGATAACATAATATACTAGTCAGCCCAATATCGCGAGTTTGTAGCCCGGCTGGTTGCTCTAGGATTTTGTAAAGGGAGTAAAAAAATCCTTGGATATGCCGACTATGTCAGGTTTTCGTTAAAAATCCCTATCCTAATTAAACCTGGCTAGGCAAAATTTAGTGCTCCCACTGTAGCATCGTCGGATTAGGCACAGCAGCATAAAGTGACGTTAAATGAACCAACGAAAACTAGCGGATTTCATCTGTTTTGGATGATGCTTTCAGCGAATCTCGAAGCAATTTTGTTTGGCCCTAAATATCCCTCCTTATAAAGAATTTTACAACTTTTACCCTTAGATAAAGATACTCTATTAACGATCAAACGTTTCAAGCAGGAAACAAGTCCTCAATTCGGAGTTGTTTTAAACTTGAGTAGATCTTGACAAGAGAAGTTTAATCATCCGCATCTAATCTGATCATTATGAGCGGCCCCGATCAATCAACTCTAATCGCCAAGTAGCCCCAACTTTGATAAAGTCTTTTCATGGCCTCGGACCTTTCATTTGTAACCAGAGAAAAGTTCCTTCGCAGTAAGGATAGTGCTCCCAGTAATGAAAGTGCTCTATTCAATGAACCAGAACTAACTTGAGCATCGCGGTTTGTTTTTTCCTGTTTTTGGTTAACCCATCATTGAGTTTGTACATTAAATATCTTGTTGGTTCCTTAATGTATGTACTTCCACTAGTTTAGTTTGATACTCAAGTCGAACCGTTGGAAAACGCTTAACATTCTATTGCCAGGTTTTTTTATTATAACCTAACTGAACATTTTAATTATTTGGTTGTAACTGCACCACTGGGTACTGTCCTTCTTCATGCCTATCATTATGTTTTATCTTCATGCCTAACATAATGAGAGTCAATCTGCTGACTGTCAATTATTGGTATTTGACAGGTCTGGATAAAATATAAAGAGAGAAAAACTTATTTCTTCATAACTGAAATCAAAATTTTTCCGTTATTTTATAACAGATTCGATGTCACAGATGATGAGAGACGATTTCCTTGTATAAATCCTGTGTTGGTGTTAAAACTCTAAGTAGATTCCCCTGTAGATTTAACTTTAGCCTCAGTATTTGTTAATATTTACCTAATTAATGTTGCTATTTTATTATCTAAGTTTATTTATTTAAGGTTCCCGAAAATTATCTCTCTTTCAAATGAATATTAGCCATTGGACAGACTTTTTTTATTTTTTTTTAAACAGGGCCGCATAGATTGGGAACCTATAAATAGTTGCTCACAATTTAATGATCTATTATTGATCTTCTCCCGGATCGTTTTCTACTCCAATAATAATTTTAATTATAATAGATATAGTAATTATTATAATTATAGTAGTAATTATTATAATTCCACTTGATGTGATATGGAAGCCCAACCAGTAGATCTCTAGGACACTGACAGGGTAGTAACCAAATTTCTAAATGATTGAATATTGAACCCGCAAATACGTTCAACACATTCATTACCTATTTTAACACTTTTTAAATCATATTTTTACAATTACTTTTTAATTGTAAAATATACCTCGGGTACAACCCCCAGCCAACCCTCCTTTGCCCATTAATTATCCCTATCAAACTCAAGGCTCATATCCATTCCAAGTCCAAAATCCGATCGATATAAATTCTATCCTATCATCTTTTCTGAAAGACCTTCAAGAGACTATCAAGCCTCTCATCACCCTACTCACGAGAATCCTTACCGAAGTCCCACTTAATTACCCTCGATGAGCATAAAGCCCTTAGCTATCGTACTGTGGAACGCTAATGGACTGCTTAATCACCATAATGAACTTGACATATTTCTACGCGACAACCAAATAGATATTGCTTTACTTACTGACACACATTTCACACATCTCACTCATTTCACACATCTCACTCATTTCACACATTTCACTCATCGCGCACATTTCTACATACGGGACAACATCACTTACAGATCAAACCACCCAGATAACACTTCACATGCCGGATCTTGTATTCTTATTCACAAAAACTTATCTCATTCCCTTATTCCTTCCATTCCAACTGATGCTATCCAATCAACCTCGGTAACCATATCACATTTTCAGCTGTATACTGTCCTCCTGCAATTTCCGTTTCCTATAATTGAATTCTTATTCCAATTTTTTGGACAACGCTACAACGCTAAACACCAACGATGGGGTTGTCGAACATCCAACTCCCGAGGAAATATCCTGTCTGCTGTAACATCCAAAAAGAGTTATTCCATTCTGGCGCCAAACAACCTAACCTGGCCTACATCTATCAAAAAACGTCCCGATATCCTTGACATATTTATCACATCCCAAATTTCTCCTGCACAAGCCAATATTGAATCCTTGGACGATCTTTCATCAGATCATAGTCCAGTCCTCCTTTTCTTGCACTCAAGTTTTCCTCCCAAGCCTATCCCTCCCACATTGATTACAGGACGTGTCAACTGGGACGATTTTTGTTATGAGTTGGAGGACAAACTGGACTTAAAAAATTCACTCAAGACAAAATAAGACATTGATAAAGCCATAGAAAAACTTACAACATCAATCAGAAACAGTTTACATGATAACATCACAAATCATACAAATAATATCTATCAACAGACTGATTTGCCACAGCATATTCGTATCTTCTATAAAGAATTCAATCATCCACTCCTTACTGAATCAAATAACTGGACAAGATCTGACGGAGAAAAATCACAGTTACTTGGCCAATACCTTTCCAAAATCTTCCATCCACATCCTGATATCATTAACCCAACTCAAATTGAAAACATAAAAGAAGCGTTAGATGTTCCCCTCGACATGTCCCTTCCACCCAAAGCACTCCATCCTTCAGAAATATCCAACATTATTCACAGATTACCTTCCCGCAAATTTCCTGGGCACGACCTCATTACAATTCATATCTTAAAACACCTACCTAGAAAAGCCATTATATTTCTTACCTATATATAATGCTGTACTCCGCTCCACATATTTTCCTGACTTCTGGATTAGTCAACACCAATCCAGTTAAGAATACACATAGATATAAGACTGTATAAACAAATTATCATAAGCATTGATGACCGTATGGTTTTATGCCTTACAAACCATAATATCCCTCTGGTGCCTGTAGAACAGATCCGATACTAAGGGTTGCACCTTGACAAACGATTAACATGGAATCCTCATACAAGACTGAAAAGACAAGAAACCGCACGACGATTCAGGCTACTTCAACACTTACTAGACAAACGCTCTAAGCTCCCAATTAACTACAAAAGACTCATCTATATGACCATCATACGACCTATTTGGACTTACGGAGTCGAGCTTTGGGGCTCCACTAAGCCATAGAATTCCTCTCGTATCCAATCCCTATAATCCAAAATCCTTCGTAAAATCCTAAATGCTCCTTACTTTGTTAAGAATAAAGTCATCCATAACGACCTTAATGTCCCTTTTGTTGCTGATTTGGCCCGAACCCGGTATCTATCCTTTCATAACAAACATCATTCCCACTCAAACCCTCTAGTTTCAAACCTAGCTTCCTCTTCAATTCCCGATAATCCTCCGAGGCGTCTGAAAAGAAGATGGCCACGTGACCTTCTTAGTTAAACTTTGATTTGAGCACTACCAGTGGGTAGCTTCTCTACTTGTCATTCTCATTTCATGTGTCATGTATCCTATTTACTTGTTGTATTATTGTAATACAGTTGTAAATATCAATAAATAAATTTAAAAAAAAAATTGTAAAATATAAATAATAAATGTTGTCAATTTTAATAATAATTGTCACATCAAAATTTTCTAAATGTTAGCTATTCTCAAATACAAAGAACAAAGTAGAAGAATTTTGTTTTAGGCGTCGGACTTTTAGATTTCTTGTTTAACTTCTGAAGCATCCTGATTGCGCAGTACTTCGCGATAGCTTTTCCAAGCATTATTAAGCATCGTTAAGAAGAATTATTAGGCTAAGCTGAAGTTAAATTCGAGTAGATAAAAGTTGTATCAACAATAACAACTATAAATTATAATTATTAAATTATTATACTTCTCTGATTGGTTCTTCCGAAGCGCCCCGAGCAGGATTCTTTTAGAAGATGAACTGAATTTATTCCGAAATAATTATTAATTTTTAAAACGGCATTGATAGCCCTTGTACACTCAATTATTTGCAGCTAACATAGTTTATTTTTGGTTCACGATATATTTATTTATGTAAGGTCAGTTCATTAAGCTTAAACATTTACATAGTATGTTCTAATTTGACTAGCATGTCCGAAATGTATTTCTCGTTATACTCCAATAAAATCGACATTAAAAAGAGGGGATCACGTCAAGTGAAACAGTTCTGGTTTTTCGCTATGTATCATTACGTTCGTCTAATGCGATACTCCAAGACCAATTCAGCGGAAAAATTACCTCATATAAGAAATGAATACAAAAAAAAAAAAAAAGCTAAAACAGTTCATTTATTTAACACATTGCCGCCTGCTAATGTTTTGCTGAAATTTACCATAAGACCGGTGATTTTATAATACTATATATCAATATAATTTTTATCATATAGATTATAATATCTCACCTCCTTGCAGAACCGTTGTTCATGAATCAGTATAGTCTCCATCTACCACGTACTAAACCCTAGACGGTTGTAGTGGTTCAGGTTTTTTAAAAATTATAATATAAATTTACTATGAGATCGGGGCTCATCACCAAAACGAAATTTCTCGTGCCTGGTCAACAACAAATATCTAATGAAAACGAGAATTCTCGTTCCCAGTGTCAATGTGTTAAATAAGAAACTATTATATAGGATTAGAAGAGGATTATTGAGATAATTTGGTATCACGGCAGTTGTTTTAGAAATTTAGAACGACCAAAAATGAGTATGAACGTGAGTGAGACCAATATAAAAAATGAAATTATCTGGAATATTTAACATTAATACATAATATAATTTAAGATTCAATATTCAATAATTAAGTACAAAAAAAATCTGTACTACTACGACATATGAGGAGTTTTTAGTTTAGTTCATGGTAGAGATAGTTTCTAGGACAACAGTTGCAAAAGGAGCTGACTTGCCCGAAATAAGGTTCGACCGATGGCTTTTCCCTTATTAAGGTCCCTACTTTATAGAGGCTGGGTGAGCCTCAAGGGGTGTGAAGACCTCTCCGGGCCCATCTTATGCCCATCTGTGGCAGACAAGAGATTAAATAATTTATCTGCGACATCCGGATTTGAACCCGGCGCCTAGACCAGAGCAACTGAGCACTCTACAAACTGTGTAACCCTGCTCTCTAGTTTAATACTAATGCATACATCAGAAGTTCTGTACCTTGGACAACGCATATTAAATACTTAGAACTTAACATGGACAAAAAGTTAACTTTTACTTCCCACACTTATTATGTGTGCAATAAAACTAACAGAGCTCTGTGTACTCTACATCCTTACTTAAATAGAAATTCTAAATTAAGCACAGATAATAAGTTATTATTGTATAAAGCTTGCTTAAGGCCTATACTAACATACGCATGCCCAATATTTAGTTACATATCTAAAACTAAATACAAAAAATTACAAATATTCCAAAGTAAATGCCTTAGAATTGCTGGAAATTATGCATATGACACTAAAGTTAAAATTGTGCATAAAGAATTAAGTATATCTTAATACATTAATATATTTATCAACAAACTATGTAAACATTTTTTTTTAAGTGTTAAAACAATAATAACCCACTTACAAAAAATATTGGGAACTATACAAAAAATAGTACAAAGCGGTATGAACATGAACAGTATGAAGTTACTAAGAATGTATAGTTACAATTTTTGTTTATTTTATTATTATTAAATTTTTTTTTTATCTCTGTTGGAAGTTTTCTATACATTTTTTTCTTTCATTGTAAATTATGATTCTTCACAGATATATTTAAATTAGTACAGTTGTTTTTAATTTGAGACTGGTCTATTGGTATAGCATTTTTATTTTGTGAATTGTAGCAAATTATACAACAAATAAATAAATAAAAAACGCATACATAAAATAATTCATAAAAGTTTCGATAAACTTGTTTTTTATGAACAAGTAACTTGTGTCAAGGAACAGTATTTTACCTAATTATTCACCTTTTCCTTTTAATTTGGTTCATTTTTTTATTAAAGATTAATAAAGGAAAAACAGAGTTGAAATTTTATTATTTTATTACAAGAGATCGATAGGAATTAGATATTAAAATCAGTAAAACAAAATGAATAAAACAATTGTTGTATCCTTGAAGATTCCTAAATTTATTTTTCAAGAGTATAATTATTTTCCCCGAAGCTTTTTCTGAGGAAAATTTCAAATTATGTTTCGCATGCCAAAACAATTCTGCATACCTTTTCTTCGTAATGGTGTTTAGAATGTCCGATTTGTGCCTCGAACCTATTTTTCATAATCTGTCAGGCTTATCTGCGCCAACCAGACACTATGGCTTCTTGGTCGATCCCCATATATTATGTGTGTTCAAGCAAAATCCGGCAAGTCAAGTCAGTTCATTTTATATGATAAATGATTACATAATGGAAGAACGACATGTATGACGAAAATTTTTAATTAAATAAAATGGTGAAATACTTAATACTATTGTTAGATGGAAATTTATTTGTAATTTATTTTAAATGTTAAATTTTATTGAATAAGGCATAACAAATAAAAATTGTTATTGTTAATTTTAGTAGTTGGGTATTGTGAACAACTTAGCAATATGTATATAATTTAATATTAACTAACAAAGTTTATAATTCAATATTCTACCATACGCTTAATTAACTGTAGAAAATAATGAGGAAAGACAACTTTTTTTACAATAAAAACAAAACAATAAAAAATGTATTTCAAAATATTATGTAATTTAATAATGATAGTACACTGTAATAACAATCGCTTTAAGGACTAGAAATAATGATAGGTGACATGGAAAACACTGAAAAGGTTCTGATTATTTTGTTACAATTCTAATTTATTTTAATGTATTCATAACTTATTTAACTATTGGGAGAAATATTCTGTCTGAAAAAAAAATAATCTCTGAAATTTTGAGGATGAGACCCTCCTGGGGTTCACCAAGCCTTTATAAAGTGGGTACTCTCAATAGGGAGGAAGTTTGACGGTTACAGACAGATCAGTGCCCTGCAAAGTAAAGGAGAATTTCGTTTTAGGCCTAACAGTTTTCCTTTACTTTGTTCTTTGTGTTTGAGAAAGTTTGCTTCGTAATTACTGACATCCCGCACTATTATTCATATTTATATATGGTCAAATCAACTTTAGTTATTCGATTAAAAATAAACAAGTAATATTATAAAATACATTGAAGTTTCTTACCTTGTTCAGTTGAGATTGTAGTAAACTTTAAATTATCTCTATCCCTGTTGTCTCTGCTTTATCCTGTTATGAATTTTGTTCTCGTTTAACGTATAAAAAGAACCCCTCTCTATAACAACCATTATAAAAAAAAAAATACGTCTATTCATAAAATCGCTTACTCAGGCAAGATTCAGTTTCATAATTATAATGACCTACAAACCGCTCCCACTTTTTCGTTAGTCTCTCTCTTATCGATTGTCGGATGAGGACGTTGCTCGTGGAATAAATCGTTAAATAATATTCGCCTACCTATAGCAGTATGGGTTCTGTGGATTCGATTTCTAGAACTCGTAGTACGGACTATGGTATCCAACCATATCTTCTCAGCTGTAGCCAACTGAAGAGGGAAATGAAGAAGGTGAGGAGGGAAAATCTGAAACTGAAGAGGAAAATAGACGACCTGAAGTACAAAATGTTTCCCTATTGTTACTGGGCAAGATACTCTCCGGAAAACCAGTGCTCGACGACGGATCTCAACAGGAATATTCTTTTTCAAGAGGCTGTTAAATACGCATGGAGGAAGAACAAGAAAGAAATTTGTGAGTAGCAGATTTATAAAATTATTCAGATAGAATATAACATTATAATTCAGTAATAATTTTAATAATTTTATTTAAAATATATTATAATTGCTCCAGTAGCCTACATAACGTGACATAGTTCTATTAAGGAACTATTTCTGGTAATTATTCCTCAAGTTGTCGCTTCGATTTGATTCAAAAGTTTTCCCTTTTAATATTTTCCAAAAATACTTCATAGCTTTTTATAAGTGTTTTCAAGAATCTAAATTTATAAATTTCAGTCCCCTAAGAAATGCTAAAATGAATTTTCATTTAGTTTACTCTGTCAACTATAAAAGTTCAAAAGGTACAATATATTTAATATTCTGAAATACAGAATAGTTATTATGGGTAATTATTCCACGGGTAGTCACTTCGAGTTGAGTCACAAGTTTTAACTTTTCATTCGTTTCTCATTAAATATTTTCCGAAAATACAAAGTTTCATAGAACTTTTATTTCCAATCCATATTTATTTTTAATAAGTGTTTTCAAGAATATAAATTAAGAAATTTCAGTGCCCCAAGAAATGCTAAAATGGATTTTCATCTAGTCAACTAAATCGTAAATTCAAAAAGGTAAAATATATTTAATATTCAAAAAATTTAGAATAGTTATTATGGGTAATTATTTCGCCAGCTGTAACTTCATGTTGGGTCACAAGTTTTAACTTTTCATTCATATTTCTTTTTAATATTTTCCAAAAATATTGGTAATCATGAGCTATAATAGGGATAAGATAGTGGTAATAATGAGCTATATTAGGGAAAAGAGAATGTAAGTATGAGTAAATTGTATACTTCGGTAATTATTCCATCTAAAAATTAACATCTCGATAAACATATATAATCTATACTTGGAAATATTAGTTGCAACTTTTGTTTCTTGATGAAATGATTACCGAAATCTACTCATTACCCATAATTGCATACTCTTTATACCATATTAAAGCTTACGATAACTTGTATTTTTTGAAAATATTAAAAATAAAAGTAATTAATAAAGTTTAAATGAAATGACGTGGTTCTTAATAGGCTCTTACGAAATAAAAATAGTTAAAACTTGTAGCTCGACTCGAAGCTACAACCTGCGGGACATATACTCTATTTCTTTTTATCTTGAACAATTATCTGTTCTGTAATGAACGGTGCCGATATATACATATTATATTAATACAATGTAATAAAATTATAAGAGAATTTTATTGCCTCAAGGCCAATTAAAATTCGTAAAATGCTGATGGCTTTTGATGCGATTAGATAATATTGCAGGCAGTTGTTGATTATTTTTAGCCATTATATTAGAGTAGAGTCTGGATAGCAATATTTCTAAGATAACAATAATCGTCAAAGTTATTACGATTTTAATCGATGGTTAAATTTGTTTATTTTTTTTATTGTACATTAATATACTGTGATTATAATTTCTTTATATTTATTATGGTGATAACTTAGGAGAAAACATACTAACTGATTACATAATAGGTAGCATTAATTTTAATTAGAGGTATGGAATCAACAATAAATTTAATATAAAATACATATTGATGCTTTACAAAATTAATTTCTTTGTTATAGTTGCCAGCAATGTCAACCAAAAATCCTACATCATATTATTATTTTACTACATTATATTGATATTTTATTTAACTCCAACCAACATGTTTGTGATCAAAAGCGGATAACTTCTTTTTTAAAAAATTGATTTTTTCAATAGTTTACCCAAACAAGTTTATACTCCCAAAACTTCAGGTTCAAAATCGGAATAAAACCATGGGGAAACCGACAGAAAAATGTGGTGTTAAACAAAATTTCTTGACTAAACTAGCGAAAAATGTGAAAAAATCAATTTTTTGAAATTTCATGAAACGAAAGTAATTTGCTTTTAATCCCAAACCTCACTTTTATATTAATACAATATTATAGCTTATATTTTTAACTAACATTTATGATCTTAACTACGATTGTAAATAAATGTTGGTTATAAATGAGCTTATATAGAAATCTTTAATTTTTTATCATAATTACTTTTTAAGCATTAATTTACAAACAAAATGTTTATCCTACATAAAATAGTTTTCCTGAAGGGTAATCAATTTATTATGAGATTAATTACGATTGATAAAAAGTAAATAATCTTTTTTTATTAAATTTTTATTTACCATATAATATATATTATTGTATTTAGATCATTTCGATAATAATTTATTATTATGCCAAAATTGGTATGTATATTAAAAAAAAACACCTCCCCGGCGGGGAATCGAACCCCGGTCTCCCGCGTGACAGGCGGGGATACTTACCACTATACTACCGAGGAATGGATGCAAATTGTAAAAAGAATTTTAAATTTTTTTTTTTTTGTAGTATTGACGAATAATGGTATATTACAACGAATTAATTTTTAAATATAACTTATTAACAAACATAATTCAACCCAAGAGGAACATGTCTTTTAGAGATATTCAGACAGCAGAATATTGGGTTCTTTACTGGGTTAATTAAATATCTATACCATTCTCCCTCGACAACAAAAATAAATGACTAAATTTGTTTGAATTATTAACAAAATATATGATTCTTAATTACAGATAAACGTCAGAGAGTGTAAGGAAAGATAAATATTAGATATGACAGTTTAATCAAAATGTTATGAAGCTTTCTGACTTCATAAATAATAACTTAAATTATTCTAAAGCGCTAGTACGGATGACGCTTTGATTAATTATGGGAAATAATCAAACTAATGCTATAAAAACCTAAAGTCCTTAAGCTTCCCGAAAAACTAACCAGTCAATGTTTCGCCAATCCAGTCACCATACACCAAAACAAAAATCACATCGAAAGATGACAATGCGCAGTACATCTTACAACAGTCCGAACTGACTCTTCGAATAGAGATAGAAACATACTCCAACACATACAACAAAGGAAGTTAATACACGATAAGCATGTTATAATTTCGAATGTTATAATAACATTTAAACAGCAGAATGAACAATAAAAAAACATCCGATATATCTACTGTGCCAGTGAATAGCAAGTTTAGTCAAATTTTCATCAATATGAGCTTCTTGTACTCAGGAAAGCGGAATCGTATTATTTTAGTAGTTAGTAAGGGGCGAAGTCAGACATTGGCTTGAAAATGAGTTCTTGCTAGTATTAAAACCCCATCCTATATATATAATTATATGTACAATTTATAGATAAATTATTTTATTATATGGTTAAATAATTATCTTTTTATATTTCAAATCAAATAAAAGAATTTCCTTAATTCCATTTTGTAAACAAATCCTTTTTTTTCTCTCTTTATTTTTCCATCCACTCCTGTCAAATACAAGTAATTGACAATCAGCAGTTTGGCTGACTGAAAAATAATACAAAATCACATGGAAGGCATGACGAAGAACAGTAGCCAGCGGTACCTCTCCATTGGCATGGTTTAATTTCCTACTGTAATAGATCCCTCATCCACGTTCTTTATAGTCTGCTCCTAGTGTTCTCAGGCATGAGAGTAGTGGTCATTTTTGGTATCAATGGGTTTGGGTGTCCGTATAGTTTTTCTTGAAAGCGTTTGTAGTACGTTCGTATGTGTTCCTCAACCGTTTGTATTTTTAAGTCAGAGTTTAGTAAACAAATCTTAAACTGTTAATCAGGTATCGATTTACAGCGGTTTGATAATATTCTTTTCAAAAATACTATATTAAAAAAAATAACCTCTCCGGCGGGGAATCGAACCCCGGTCTCTCGCGTGACAGGCGGGGATACTTACCACTATACTTTTACTATAATTTTATAAGAATTTGGCAATGGAATAGTTATAACAGAATAAGGTTTGGTTTTTTTAATATTAACACTTTTATATCATAAACTTTCCTATTACTATATCATAAACTTTTATTAGATCATCAGGAAATTCAAAGATCCATCTCATTTCAGACTATCATTAGTTGTTTGGTTTAAAAGGCAAAAAACTACTGACGGTTGTTATTATAGCCCTCTTAAGTAGACAATATGCTATGAATTATTTTATTTTATTTTTATTATGGAGTGTATATTATATTGTGTTATATATATTTAACTTATTATTTTATTTTATTTATACATTACTATAACTGAAATAAAATAATATAAAGTATGTAAACTATTAATGTGTTCAAATTAACTGAAATAGTTTAAATAACGGTCTGTTTGATGATTTTTAATTTGTTATAATCACATTGGTAATTCATATTGGCGTCACCTGTGGTGTAGTGGATAGCAATACAACGTACTATGTTCAAGATCGTGGGTTCATAGCCCAGCTAGTGCCTTGGGTTTTTTTTATGAGGAGAAAAATTCTTAGCTCTGCAGTCCTTTAGAGGAGACGTAAAATAAAAGTCCAGTGCCTAGGCAGTGACAGGTACACCTTATAGATCTTTACCATAATTGTACCATGATAGGAAAAATTTTGAATCCCTATGTAACATCTTTAAATTATTTAAGGAAGAAGTAGTTGGGGGTGCAGTCAATCAAAACACCAAAATAAGCCTAACTTATTTATTATGTGCCGACGTTTCGGCCTACAATGTAGGCCATCTTCAGGGCGAATAAAACACGCTGCAGGTTGGGGAGCTCAGACACAAGTCAAACTTCAAACGCTCCCCAAGCTGCAGCGTGTTTTATTCGCCCTGAAGATGGCCTACATTGTAGGCCGAAACGTCGGCACATAATAAATAAGTTAGGCTTATTTTGGTGTTTTGATTGACTGCACCCCCAACTATTTCTTCCTTAAATTAGAAGATACAGTCGACCAATTCTTCTCTAACAAGTATCTTTAAATTATCTATAGCTTCAAAGAAAGTAATGAATATATAAACACCCTATTAGATTTATGATATATCTTATTAATGTATAAATCTTGATCCTATTTTACGTTATTTTGAGTCCTAATAAAATATACACCGTTTATTTTATCATTACACGGTTCTCTTATCACTTATACGTATAACAAAAAATAAAGCAGAAATTAAAAAAATAGTATTAAATAATTTATTATATAACATTATTTTTAAATGAGATAATTAAATTATAAATCAAGCATTAAATTAAGTGAAACTACTATATATCCTTAGCTTAAATAATAAATAGGATAGTCGATAGATCTCATAAGGTATGCCCTCATGAAATTCTTAAAAATAATTTTAATTTAACGGATTTATTGTTTTAAGGTGGATCGGTCACCCTTTGGAATGTACGTCAAATGGGGATCTCGAGACTGTACAGCGCAAGATACTTGTTAAAGATCCCTATCCTAATTAAACCTGGAAAGCCAAAATTGAGGGCTCCTACACGTCCAATATTAAATTAATAAACTTACACACATTGCTCTATGGTTCATTTTGCAGGATTACCATGTGGATAATTGCATAATTATCGATTACAAATATATTCGATGTTAAATTTCAAAACCAAAATTTTTTATAACTATTTAGGCTTATTATTTAACATAACTTATTATTAGTCTTAAAACAAATTATAATTATAAATGCATTTGCTGTTACAGTTGTGGTGACAGTGGCCTTAGTCTGCCTTACAGCGTTACCTATCATTATGTTCATCATGGGTGAGTTTATTACTTATGATTATTTTATGCATGTTAATGTTTTATTTCTTGATAAATTATTATCTACTTTTCATCTTCTTTTTACCACCATCTTATTTTTCTGATCAGGTCTCATACGGTAAACAGCTGAATCAAAACTGTCGTGATCACAACTATTGTTTCATAGTAAACTATTTCTAAACAGTATTATATAAACAACAGAATCCACAATTAATAGTCATTAGTTTTTTATTTTACTGCTTTCTAGTTGAATTCGTCATTTTTCATTAGTGAGTTTTATCATCTGTAAACTGAAAAGATGACACAAATATGAAATACGTGTTTTTAAAAAAAAATATAGAGCCCCCCCCTCCACGCTTACGAATGTGCTTAAAGCACATTATTTCATGGGAAAGTAATAATCACATTTATTTTGTTTCTGATACTCCAGTATTTAAATCGAAATTGCGAATGCCTCTAGATTTCAGATCTAATTAAAATGACCTAGTTTTAACTCCAACTGCTTCATTGGGATTTTTCTCATTAAACGTAACACTCGCTCATGGCAAGTAAAATTCCAGCTCAATTGTGATTTCACATTTAATAAATGTCTATCAATGCGATTTGCAATTTTTAGTCAGTACCAGCTTAGTAGAATTTCCACGCAAATGGAAACTAATGAGTGTTAAAAATATTTTAAAGCATTTCCAAACTTTATGTTGTCAATAGTTTGTTTGTTTATTTAACGTTAATTTATATTGCAATTCAGTGCTAATATGTTTATAGCAGAACAATTTTATTGAAAATTGATAATGTATAATTAATATTCTATTTTTTTTTTATAAAAATAATTACCTTTAATAAAGGATTATTATGAAAACTATTAACATCGGATTGTTTGAAGATATTAAAATTGCATAAAACAATTTTCCATTATATTCTTAATAATGAACCTATTTTTTTCTTATACACTTCAGAACTTAATTAGATTAAAAATCTAAGGTTTCTTATTAAGTATAAATTAATTTTATTATTAAGAATTTAAAAAAAAAAATGCATAAAGTAAGTATGAGATGAAAAATAAATTTTTATTTTATTAAATCAATGATAGCATGGTTGAAAAGTATAAGGCGACTAAATTCAATGATTTTTAATTAACCAATGATATGTATTGAGGTGTTAATTTGATCTAATTATGATGCTAGGTATCCTTGGAAGCAATGTTGACGTTTCTTAAAATTGCAGAATATCATAATTCATTTCTAAATGTTGCAATTAAGTGGGGCTTTAATTTATTTCCGTCGTCTGTAGTATATGGTTCAATGAAGTGCTAGTTATATAAAAGTTATTGCAGGTATAAAATTAATCATCCATAGCATTTTTATTAACATTAAGAGAAATATATACCGGTAATAACAAACTTCTTCCCCCGCCAGCAATCAGAGGGTAGCTAATCCGCAGGAGGGAGGTTGCCTGACAGGTATTAAGTTCTGGCGGTGCCTTGCCGCGTGCCTTAGTGCTGATTTACACCAACAAGTTCCATGGTTCTGATCTTACCTACTTCGATCAGAAAACATGACCGTGAAATTGTGCTTGATGGATTATTTATTTATTTAACGCCCCTTTGTGGTGCTATGGCTACTTGGACGAAGCTATAGTTAGGATCCTTGCCTAAACCTTGCCTATCCTGGTATAGTTAGAATAGGGATGTTTAACGAATATCTTGCATCTCATAAAAACTGGGGACGGCATTTTACGTCCCCTCCGAGGACGGAATACCAAAGATTTCATGCTTCCATTAAAAAATTCAGGCCAGCTGCCTGGCTGTGATTAACGGACAATAGGTACTGAAGATTGTTATGCATACTACCACAATTGAGGTGACTCCAGGACTCGAAGTATAAGCTTCTTGGCCGGGGATCCCCTACATTCAGCAGGAAATATTTAGTAAGCATACTGTAAAGAAAATCTTAATGTATGCCTTCAGGTGTACACGAACTAAAAGCATGTCCGGGTTTTTCATGAGCTAGTTTTTGGATTAAAATAAAAAAGAAGGAAAAAGAATCCGGGTATTCACTTTATTCTAGAATCAACGGTGTTCCGCACTCCCTGTTAATGGGGCGTGGTTTTTGAACACGGAACAGGGATCAGCAAGTATTCAGGAGAACCTTGAAGGAGCAAGAAGTCATCCGAGCGATTGGCAAGCGAAGGCTATATTTTCATTCACTATTTGACAGTAAATTACAGAAGAGCTCCTCTTAGCAATATCCCTTAGCAAGATACGTATATAGTCACTTAGCATGATAGTCTCATATCAATAAGCCGTAGGTGATTCAAAGTCCTTTCAAGCAAGCATCGTCTTTCAAATTTGTATTCTTATAATTCTTATAATCACCAGGATTCTACAATAGACATTTCACCAATAGATGACTTTTGACTCAGCCGTCTAATATAAAAATTTATACTTTAAATCTACCTCTAAAATTTACCATACTATTTTTTTTCAAATGGTCAAAATTAATCAGGAGACTATCTGATATCATGTATATGAGTAGAAAATAATTTCTCACTTTGTACTTTTAAGGTATCCAGTTCGTGAGGGACTGCCCTAAGGAGCCGAGGATCCCGATCTACATGATCGTCGGGGGTTCCTTCGGGACAATCAAGATGTTCTGGATGATCTGGAGACAGGTGCGGTCGAGGAGGTTCGAGCGGAGGCAGCAAAGAGGGATGGCGCCGGCACTCTCCGCCCCCAGCAGGGTGGCTGACTTCCTCCTCACCGCCTTTCTCCTAGTCTGGTTCGTCTGTGGCAACACCTGGATCCTCAGCATCTACTGGCCTCAGTTCGAGCCCAAGCTCTTCGACCCCAACAACTGGTGCCACAAATCTCTCTATATCTTCGCCTTGGTACACCTCGGCGTCCTGTATTCGATCGTAGGTATTATTGTCCTAATGTCTCTCCTCTTCTTGGCCTGTCAGCTTTCCAGCAGCCTCTTCGTATCATGTGAGTATCAAAATCAAATATCATCGTCACATAAGTTACCAACATTTAAATTGTATTTTATAGCCTCATACATAGACTTCAGGAGCGGAGTAGCTCAGTACGTAGAGTTACTAATGTCAAGGTTCCGTGTTCGATCCTGACTGTAATAGACAAATGATTTTTCCTTCTAATAGACGTGGCAGTTTCTCTACGCGCTGGAGTGAGTAACATCGTCTCTGTGATACTTTATTTTTTATACCTATTAACTTTATCGTACATTCACGGCTTTTTACATAGTCATAGTCTGTGTACCAGTGAAGTAAAATGTGAAGTTTCGTAGCTAATTACGGACTTATAACGTGACTACATTAATTATAAATTAAGTGATTTAAGAGACAGGAGTTGCTTATCTTGTGCTGGTCGTGACAGGTCCATCCCCACCCAGTATAAGGTAAGAAGACGTTCAGTGTTGCCTCTGACACCGAATGAGGCTGGTCTATGCCGTATTCAGATCAGATCTCATACGAACTCTCTATTTTTATTTAGTTCCTTTTCCTCTCTGTCCTACCTTTCTTTTTTTTAATACTATCTGCTCCGGTGACATAATACTACAAAATGAAGTTTTACCACCAAGTATTATCCAGTAAACCAGATAAAAAAGGAAATACAAAGAGAAGTCGATCCCTAGAATCAACTACGAGAAACAGCCCTAGCAAGCCTAAACCTAATAGAAGGCGTAAAGTTGACACACCTACTACTCCGAATAATAATAAGGAACCCAAGGAAGGACCGTCGAATGAAAATACCCAACCAGGGTCATCTACTCAGCTCACTGAAGATTCTCCCTTCTATTCACCTAACAGATTTCAGCCCCTAACAAATCTACCTAGTGAAGCAATGGAGACCACATCGGCCACTAAAGTGCACAGGCCTCCACCAATTTTCGTACGGAGCATAAAAAACTTTAGGCTTCTTTGCACACAACTGAACAAGGCAGTAGGCACTGGAAAATACTATTGCACTAGCAGGACCAACGATACAAAGATCCAATCAGACACGCCCGAGAACAACCGAAATATAGTCAAGTACCTAACGGAGATCAAGGCAGATTACCACACGTACCAACTAAAGGAGGAGAGATCCATCAGAGTGATAGTCAGAAAATTGCACCCAACCACCCCTGCTGACGTCATAGAGGAGGAGCTCACCGCCATGGGCTTCAAAGTTAAACAAATCACAAATGTCTACAAGAAGAATCCTGTACACCCCGAGACAGGCAACAAAATTCCATTGCCTCTCTTCTTCATAGATTTAGAACCAGCACCCGGAGTAGAAAAAATCTATGATGTAAGTAGACTATACTATACCCAGGTTCAAATCGAAAAACCATACCCAAAGAAAGAAATCGTGCAATGCCATAACTGCCAGGCATACGGGCACACTAGGCACTACTGCCATCATACCCCAAGATGCGTCAAATGCGGAGAACCGCATAAAACTGAAGAATGCGTCAAGCCGAGGGAAACACCGGCTGTCTGCGCACTATGTCTTCAAGGGCATCCAGCCAATTATAAAGGTTGCCAAACCTACAAGAAGATAAAATCCCAAGTTCTGGCAGCACGTCGGCCCAGGGACGAACTGAGGACCTCAAGAAGACAGCCTTCTAAAATTGTAGATGGAGCTGTTTCCTACGCCGAAATGTCAGGAGGTCAAAAAACAAACAGTCTCGGGGCCACGCTACAACCCGAACCCCCCAAACCTCTCTCTAAACCACAAATCAATTCTGTACAACCAATAAACCAGCCCCAACAACTAGTATATCCCGTGAATCAAAATCCAAATACCCCGCATCAAATCCCCCATATCCCCCCTCCTTTAAATGCTACTGATCTCACAACACTACTCACATCATTCCTCTCCGAGTTCAAATCCATGGTCACACCACTAATATCTCTCCTAACAAATCTTGTTTCCCATCTCTTTCCTGTCCAACAAAATCCTTAAATGACATCCACCTTATCCATTCTCCTTTGGAATGCGAATGGTATTCGAAACCACACTGACGAACTAACATCCTTACTGTATGATAAAAAAATTGATGTAGCCTTAATTACAGAAACTAGACTGACCAGTAAACGGAAGCTCAACATAACACAGTACCAAACCTACCGGACCGACCATCCTGATGGAAAAGCTCACGGTGGTAAGGCTGTCATTGTCTATCTCACCTTAGCATCAGTGTACTGCCCTCCCAATAAATCCATTTCTCATTCCCAATTCAGCTCTCTTCTAAACTCCTTAGGGATTCATTTCCTTTTAGGTGCAAACTTTAATGCAAAACACCAACAATGGGGCTCAAGAACTACTAATACGCGAGGTCGCATCCTCCTCTCTGCACTTAATTCCCATAATTCTAGTTTTATTTCTCCAGGCACCCCTACGTATTGGCCCACTGACCCAAACCGAAATCCTGATCTCCTTGACTTTTTCATCCATGCTGGCTTAGCTCCCCTAAACTACTCCATAGAACGCCTTGATGACCTGTCCTCAGATCACAGTCCTTTGATCCTTACCCTTTCTATAGCCCCAATATCCAAACTTCCTCCGCCATCATTTATTAGGGGACCAGTTGACTAGAACCTATTTCACCAGCTTGTATCCGACACATTGACATTGACCTCAGAGTTTCCCTAAAAACACCTCAGGAGTTGGATGACGCCGTCAATTCCTTTACCAATTTGATCCAGCAAGCAGTTTGGACTGCATCTTTACCCCGTCCTTCCTTCAAAGTCCGCAAGAAAAATCCATTACCGCAAGATCTTAGGGATCTTATCCTTATCAAACGCCGTTACCGATCCCTTTGGCAAAGAACCAGGCATCCTCACGATCGGAGACGGTATAACTACTTCACCAAATTAATCAAAAATCTATAGATCCGAATCCTACAAATGCTACCTTTCCACACTATCTGCTTCAGATAATTCCCTTTGGAATGCCACAAAAAAAATCCTCAAATATCACTCTATTTCCCACCCTCTCCGACGTGAAGACGGCTGCATCAGATGAGGACAAAGCAGAAAAATTTGCCAAACACCTTTCAAATACATTTATCCCACATCCTGATATCCACTCTACGCACATTTCCAATATTAATGAATTCCTCTCTTCACCCATTCCTCTATCCTTACCTCCTAGAGCTGTAAATCCCTCTGAGGTCAAATTCCTCTTACAAAAGTTAAAAGTCCGCAAATCTCCTGGATATGACCTTCTAACCACCCAGATCCTTCAACATCTTCCTCAAAAAGGGATTATTTTCCTTACCTACCTATATAACTGTATCCTTCGTACAACTCACTTCCCTTTGCTGTGGAAACACTCCGTCATCATCCTATTCCCTAAACCTGGCAAGCCACCCAATGCCACATCATCATACCGACCCATCAGCCTGCTTCCTATTCTTTCTAAAATTTTCGAAAAAATCCTCCTGAAACGAATCCTACCCATAGTTGAATCCAATGATATTCCTTCACACCAGTTTGGATTCCGTCCCAGACACTCGACGGTCCAGCAGGGTCTCCGAGTTGTCGATCACATATCCTCTGCTCTTGTAAACAAACAATACTGCACAGGCGCATTTCTGGACGTAGCACAAGCTTTCGACCGGGTATGGCATGCCGGTTTGCTGTTCAAGCTCAAAACCCAGTTACCTCAATCCTTATTCCTAGTCCTTCGATCCTACCTCTCTGATCGTTACTTCCAAGTACGCTGTGGTAACGAATACTCCAATCTTTACCCAATACAAGCTGGAGTCCCCCAGGGCAGCGTCTTGGGTCCTATCCTATACATATTGTACACCCCTGATATCCCAACTACTCCTGAAACCTTCCTTGCAACGTTCGCAGACGACACAGCCATCCTATCATCTCATCCAGATCCCGAAATGGCTTCCTCGAACCTCCAAAGGCACCTTTCACTCATTGAAATTTGGTGTAACCAATGGCGGATCAAAGTCAACGAGGAAAAATGCAAACACGTGACTTTTGCACTTCGCCGGGGAGCATGTCCTTCTGTCCAATTCAATGAAACCGTCCTACCCATTTCCGACACAGTACGATACCTTGGCTTTCTCCTAGACAAAAGACTTACATGGAATCCTCATACCAGACTCAAAAGACAAGAACTTAACAGACGATTCAGCCAACTATACAGATTACTATGTAGGACCTCCCATCTTTCAATAGACAATAAACAACTACAAGACCATCATCAAACCTATTTGGACCTATGGACTGGAACTGTGGGGAACCGCGAAAAAATCGAATATCAGAAGCATTCCATCCTTTCAATCCAAAGTCCTGAGAACTATTGTCAATGCTCCTTATTATGTTTCCAACAAAACCCTCCATAATGATCTCAATATTCCTTTCGTCCTCGATCTCATCCCTACTAAATTTTCAAACTTTCACCAAAACCTTGCCTGTCATCCCAACCCCCTGGCTCAGTCATCCAGTTCCACACATCCATATAACCCTCCCCGCCGCCTAAACCGGCAATGGCCTCGAGACCTGATATAATAATGTTATTTGGAGTACTGGCACTGGCCAGATTCTCCACTCACGACCTGAGTGTGAGTGTGAAGCGCCCTTAACCAGCTTCCATTGGCGTTTAATGCCAGTGACGCGGCTGGGAAATGGGGCTGGGGCCTCCCGGACTCCTGCTTTGCCATCATTCATGAGGAAGAAGCTCAGTTCGGGGGCCCCAGGCAAATTGTAAATAGAGTATGAATGTGTACAGTATATTTCTTTTATGTTTTATTTTATTTATTATTATTATTTTTTATTTTTTTTTTATTATATATATTTTTTTTTTACTTTATTTTTGTATATATTTTTTTCGCTTGTATATATTTATTTATGCATTTATTTCGTTTATATCGTTGATTTTTTATGGAATGATTGTAAGCTACATAGCACCATTACTTATTGCCACAACAGGCAGATTGTAATGCTTCAATAAAGTGTTTTTCTTCTCTCTCTAATAGACGTGGAATCTGAAGACGGAATCTCTGAGTGTGTTCTTGGCCAAATCACCTCTTTGCACAACCGTAAAAATATTATTTACTAAATGAAAGCATTGGATTTCCTCATGGTTAATCATAAATCATATGAAATATAAATAAATAAATTATAGTAAGCTTGATGTAAAATATAATGATAGATAGATGAACAGGGAACAGATCCAAATGTATATGTATGTACGCAGATTCCCTCACCACACAACACTGCCATGCATGGGCATTTCCAGATGTACGAGTAATAATACATAAGTGGGAATAAATTTTAGCCTAAATTTCGATATATTAAATAAAGGCAGCTTTACTTATTTTTGGAGATTTTTAAAATTTTGCAAACTTCATCAGCCCACTAAAGGTTTAATAATATGATACATTTGACGTTTTTCTTTTGCCTTTTAGAGGTTTAAACTTTATTTCAACAAACCACAATCATTATATTTTTTATCGCTTTATATTTTCAATACCTAGAAGAAGCTTTACTTTTGAAGCATTTTATCTTTGTTTTTTTGTGATCTCCTATCCCGTTAAAAATCCATTTTTCTTTTCTACAATTGTTATATCTTTTTTTATAAATACTTTTTGTTTTATATTTGTAAAAACAGTCTTAATACTAGATAAATTGAAGATGACAATTCGCATCAGAAATACTCAGAAAACTATAAATTAACGACACTAAACGACGGATTATTTTGAACTCAATATAATAAAAAGTAAAATTATATTGTTTAACTTACTAATGAGACCGGGATGTATAAATAAAAGATAGTTTAATCATAAGATAATTTGTTGAAACAAATAAAAATTTTATAACATTGTTATTTCATTAAATATTTTTTGTACAAAGGGCAACCATCGGAACGTAAAAAAACAGTTTTACTACAAACTTTCGAATTTGAAGGTGAATGGCCTACTCCAGAAATTGTTTGAATTTCCTTCAATCAGGAAAAGCAACGTCTGTCTTATTTTATGAAAGAGTAAGTTTTTCACATTTAGATGTTTTTTACCCTATCTAAAATCCTATTTGAGTTTGATTTATTAAATTTTTGCTTGGTTTTAGTACGACCTATGACAAAAATCATGAAAAAATGTTTAATTAATCCCTTATAAAATCCCTAATAGCGGTAGTTAGAATAACCGTTAAATTCTTTTCAGTTCCATAAGGTCATCATATCCAAAATTTGAATGAACATTAACAGCTTTTACGCCTTGAAAACAACCAACAACCTCAAATATGACTGAAACACATATTGATTTATTTATTACATTTATTTAATATTTATTTATTTTCACCTCATTTACTAAAAATCTTATAATAGACGATAGTATAGAACAAAAATGAAACGCTCAAACATACTTTGAGCCGTTTTAGCATAGCCATAAAATTAATTAAATTAAGAAATAGCTCTTTATCTATAAAGAATATATGTAAAAAGCCATTAAAACCCATTGCCGATGTGGTTTTCATCTATATTGATGGCCGCACATTGCTTCTGTATATGTATATGCAGCCTTTTTAATTCATTTTTTTCATCTAGTAAGTTAAGCTTAGTCACCGAAGCACATGGCTCTAATTCTTGTCAATTTTACCTAATTCTGACCCAGAAGAGGCGCGGGGTAGCTCAGGAAGTGGAGTGCTGAATTCCTAACCTGAAGATTCACGATTCAAATCCGGCAATGGCAGATAAATTATTTCATCTGTTAGAGCCATTTATGGATCGACCTTGCAGGATTTGGTGACACTCCTACGGCTCAAAAAGCCTGTATGGCACTATAAATGGGATAGAAAATTAGCGATTGAGCATACCGGACAAGACAGCAGGTGTCCAAGAAACAGTGTAGTCTCTACCATGTATTGAACCCTTTACCCGAAGAGCAGAAACATTCTGACAACTAGAAATGATAGAACGCAGAAGTAAACTACCATATTTACTTTATTCACCTTGTAGTTATATAGATTATATTACATAATCCGTGGATCTTGATCGCTAGAATCAGTGTTGAACCACAATAATTCGGTTGAAAATACGCTGGTCTGGAATGATTTCACAGAAATCAAAGAAAATATTTCTTTTCTACAGCAATAAATACCTGTAGTGCCTTCAAGATCTTCAGTGCGAATCGAAAAAATTAATAAAGTAATAGAAATATGATCTCTCTAATTATCATTGTATTATTTTCTAAATAGGTTTAAGTCACTATCAGAGCAAATAAAAAAATGCTTCATAAAAAAAAATAATTGAATTTTTTTATAAATACTCTCTTCTTTTGCAATGGTATAGGTGAGCTACAATTGGTAGTGTTACAAAAACTAAAGTTAATTTCAGTTCTTTAAATTCAGTCTTATACTCTATAAACTTTCTTTTGACTGATTGCTGAAATGTGATATATTTTTGGATCAGCAGGTATTATGATTGTTTGATCATTATTATCGTTTTATTGGTGTTTTATTATTATTTGCATGTTGTTAATAAGAATTTATAAATTTTGAATAACACGAATTTAGCCTTTGTACGTCCTCATTTTTTTGTTTACAGCCTGATTCTTATTTAATTCTGTAGTAATTATTACTTTTATAGTTTATAAATTTTGTATTCTTTTATATTAATAAAATGATTTTTGATCTGGTTTATTATGGTTTTATATTAGCAAACTGCAACTATATTTTTTTTGTACACTTTACGATTTAGGTATTGGCTCCGAAATAAGATTTACCGTATTTATCTTCACACTGGACCTCGTACATGACATTTTACCTTTTAACTCTAATTTATCCGAATCTTTGCTTTTGCTAAATAATCAAGTTGTCAGTGTTTCTGCCAAAAGGAAGTTTAACGAATAAACGACTGAGCCTTAAGAATGAAAATAATTTACTTTATTATTTCATTTTATACAAACATTAAATCCTAAATAATTGTGTAATTTATCACAGTAATAATTAATAATTAATGATTAATGTTTCTAGAGCGTTTCTGTAAAGGGTTGCGATCCCTTTAGCTTGTGGGTGTAGACATTTCTGGTCAGCCTAAAGGAACTGGTTTCTTCTGAAGTACTTCGCTTTTTGTTAACATTTCGTTAACATGAATCTTACGAAGGCATAAACTCCAGGAAGGAAGTATTATGGAGTAATATTGGTCTTGCTTATTGTTAAATAGGCGAGTTCCTAATATAAATAATGCTGATGTATAATCAATCGATCATATTCAAATCAAATTATAGCCGTAAGAAAATATCCAAGCTCGCGCAAGCTGCAGCTTAAATACCACAATAACTGTAATATTGTTAATGGATATTGTTAAATGTACTGGAACAATTTTATTATTAGTTGTGTAAGCACTTTGATGTTTGATGTTTTATGGAGCCTATCATTTTATTTTATCATAATTATATGTGACCAAAAAAAAGATTTTTGAATTCCCTTAAATGTATGCTGAACTCGCAAGTCGACCAAATATTAAAAAAAAAATTATCAACTATTTTTAAATTTTAATAGCACACATCAAATTTAAGTGTTGACATGACTGAATAATTTATAGATGTAAGTAACTAGAATATTTGAGGATGTGGTGTTTCCTCTGATTTCGTAGGGGACCTAGGAATAATTTTGCTTTTACATTAAATGTCAATAATTGAATAATGATTCTCTAAATAATTAAGTATTTATGACTTGAAAAAATAATTAAAAAACACTGTATATTTGTAATGTTGAGCTTTTGTATACAAATATAATTATAAAGTTAACATTCGGCAACACCAATTTTTATCACGTATTTTTTTATAAATTTTGCTGATAGTAATCACTATATATTATTTCCTTTTAAATTAAATCTATAATATATATATATATATATATATATATATATATATATATATATATATATATGTATATATATATATATATATATATTGGATCACTGTAATAATAATAATACACTTTTTATAATCATAAATATTTGTCATTATATAAGAAATAAACAAGTGTGCGTGTGTATGTACAAATGTGATGATATATAAGTAAAATTGATTAACTTATATATGTAAATATTTTAGTGAATCAGACTTGGCTTATGTTCTTGATGACCGCGTGAAGAGTAATAATGTTAGTGTAGGTTTTAAAGAATTCTTGTGGATCTGAAGGCTTCCTTTACCTTACGACTTTTTGAAAAAATTATCTATTGCACTTTTTAACCTTAGTACCTCTGCTTTGAGATCAGAAAGATATTTACGAAAACATAAATTGAACAATTTATGATGATAATAATAAAGAGGAAACAATGATACAGATTTAGATACAAAAAAAGTATAAATAGTGAAACTATTCATCACTTAAATAATAAAACAATCTGTTCACTATTTAAGGAATTATTTTTTTACCTCCACAACCAAGACCATTTTCAGCAAAGGGTGATTGATCGATTTTCCAGAAATAATTTTTAAAATATCAGGTAAAATAATATTATACAAACAGGCCCTGTTATAAACGATAGTCGTCTATTTTATTGAATCAACGATAATAATCTGATAAAATTTATATACCTTAAACTTGTTGAAGATGGCATTTATATGACATAAATATAATCAAATTATCCATAAGCTAATCTCACAATAAACCCGTTATCGTTAATTTTTTGATAATTATTGTCCATATTTTTGCTTGCCAGAAGTGGTAAATATATAAAAGTCTGAATGATGAGGATGGAATTTTCGATTCCTCCATTTCAGTACTATAATTGATTTTATTTGTTTTACTGTTAAAAGGAGATTGCATTTGGGAAACGGTTATAATATTAACAAAATATTATTAATATCTTTATCAACATTAGTTCTTATTAACATTCTTTATCAACTACAATAAACTGCTAACCATCTTAGCCTCAAGGGAGCAGTATCGTCGAAGGACCCAAGAAGGAATACAAACACTGATATGCTAAGTCCCCACAGGGGATCCCAACCGGATAGTTACTTCAACTCCTTGTTTGAGTTAAGGTCTGGGGAGTTTGAGGACTCAGGATTTGAAGACGATAAAGAGAGAAAACTTTATTCCAGTTTCTACAGGACATTTCCCAGCAGAGAATTATGGAGTATTTTTTTTTCAACTTTGTCTAAGATAAAAATCTCTTTTTTCTCCCTTGATTCCCTCTGGCAATTGAAAAAAAGTCTCAACTGTGATTTTTAGGATTTTGGGCCTAAAGTTGATGAAAAAGAGATTAATTGTTTAATTAAACGTTTTTAGTTGAATTGAACCTGAAAATGTTATTATAGATACGAATAATTTATTTTATTCGAAATCATTCTATTTTATGATAAAGTTCGTCCTTTTTTTTTTTTTTTAAAGTTCGTCTGTTAAACTAACCTAAAATAAAATTTAAAAAAATCATTATTTTATTTATTGCAAAATATTCAATATCTCAAAACAATAAATAATAATGGGTAATCATAATTTCTTTGGTTCACTTAGGGAATCAAAATAAAAAAAAAGTTAGGAAGTAGTGAGTCATTAGAAACGGATATTAAAGAACAAAAGAATTATTTTAATGAACCCTTTTCAATTAAATGTTTAAACTCACTTACTTCGACTGCATAGTGATACCTGCTCCCCTTAAACTTCAATACTACAAATTAATCTAAAATGCAATAAATAATAATGCAATAAAACAATTAAGTTTTTACCTTTCTTTCCCTTGGCCTTTCCTTTAAACACAAAGTGAATTTTAATACATAAAAATATATTCGATATGAAACGATTATAAAATTGATGAAATTATGTGAAATATCTTTTCTAAGGTGCTCATTACTTATTTATTGTATCATGGAGTATCAATGAATCTCTTATATTTTTTTACGTCGATTTAAAATTTATTTCATTCTTAAATTAAACAATAATGTAATTTCTTAGATTTTTCTTGTGGGGTATTTATTTTAATATGTTAAAACTCCGAACCTCGTAAATATAGGTATGCGTCTTGCCGTTCAGTTGCCAAGTGTTCTTCACACAAGAGTGTAAAAAAAATCAAATTCTGTAAATAATGAACTATTTTAAAGTCAGAAACATTCATATAAAAAAGGAAAAATATTTTATAAATTATAAAAATCCCTAATGACTATGGCCGTGTTTTGAAGTTGAGAAGTGGAAGAATCTATAAGAAGGATTGGTCTCCCCAAACTTTACAATACATTGTAAGCTATTGTAAGACAAATAATAATTATATCATCAGTTCATTTACAAATTACCGCTATCCCAAAAAGATATTTTAATCTTCTATCCCAGAGAGACTTTGGTGTAGGAAGAAATTATGGCAAATTTAATAACATATTTAATGGTTTTTAAACTAAATATTTAACAATAATGATATTAAAAAGAAAAAGATTTTGTCTTAGGTAAAGGAAGCCTGACGATAATCAGAGAATGAACGAATCACATAGAGTGACCGCTTTCCTAGAACCCTATGTACTAATTGTGGCTAGATTAAGTTTGCTGTGCAAACAATAAACCCCCAAAGGAATAATAAAGCCAATGGAAGATAATTCCTAAGGCAACCTAAAACCCATTTTTGTCACTACCTATTTCTCCTACTGCCTTCTATTTTCAACTTGAGTAGGTTCGCAGCTTAAGTTTTATAATCGATTTCTTCAGAAGTAATACATCTCTAGATATTGTTGAAAATCGATCTAGTGATCGATCTCCCAGTATATAAGCCGTTTAGGATCAAAAGAGGATAACTTCGAAATTTTAAATATTGACATTTAAACATTTTCCGTAAGTTTAGTCAAGTAATCATATACTCCAAAAACTACAGGCACAGAACCGGCCTAAAACCATGAGAAATAATACAGCAAAGAGTTGGGTTAGACAATTTTGCTTGACAAAAATAGCAAAAAAATATGAAAAAGTTAATTTTTTTAATTTCAGAGTTAGTTGCTTTTGATCCCAAACGTCTCATTTGAGTATTTACGCTATATGCTAGCTAGTATTTTATACTATCTAACAAATGTAAATGTTTTTTATAAATAAGGTAATATAAAAATAACAAAATTAAAAGAATATATATAAAAATCATTGTTTATTTTAAGTAATATTGAATAAAAAATATTTATCAGACAGATGTAAAATTTTCCCTGACGTTTGATTAATTTATTATAAGATTAAATAAAATTTAATGCTTTCTAAACTTGGTTTTGAATATACTCTTTTGACTTACATATGTTTCGTACAAAAAAAAATTAATAAAAATCATCAAGTAACTTGTATCAAAGAATATATTCGAAGAACAAAGAAAAATTCTGGTAACCAATTACTTAATTTAAGAGTTTCCGTTATTTTCATTTTTTGTTATCGACTTTCGGATTGTTCGTGATTGCATTTATTTATAATTATATTTTAAAAAAATGTTATTTTATTATTTTCTAATGCAATAACTATCGTAAAATAAAATAAAAAAACTTTAAAAAATTAGTAAGTAATAATTAAACGAAATATTTTTGACATTCAGAAGGTAAAGAAGCAGAACATTTAAGTGCCCAATTCAATATGACCGTTTTTATGTTAAATTTAAAGATATTTTTATTAACCACTAAACAGAATCTTTATATTCATATAAGTCGTAAAAAGCCAAATATATAAGTTAAAATCATTGCAATTTGCATCTAATCATTTTTTACTTGAGAACTTCAAATCCACATAGAGGCAGAAAACAATAATAATAAATGTTAATTAAAATAAGAATAATAAAATCATTTTGGACATATTTAAAATTGATTTCCATGTAATCGTCTTCATTAAAAAAAATTAACTAAATTGCGTACTTAATATATATACTATGTTTTCCAAAATTCAATTTTTATTTTTATATTTGTAACTATAAACATTTATAGTACGTATTTATATTAAAACAAATAAAAAAGTTCTATCTGAAAAAACCAACCTAAACACAGAAATTTCAATCGTGTTTTTTTTTTTAACTATCCCATTTTAAGAGATAAAATATTGTTGGCTTAAAAATGCATTGATATAATTACAAGGGCTGCAAACTTACTCAAAAAATTGTTGTTGTTCTATTGTTAATATGATTATACCTTAGATTTGTAATATAAAATTTGTTGTAAAAAATAAGATATGAATAATAAACAAATGCATGTGTCTGTGTTGTAAATTTTATGTTTCATTTAATAAAAACGTTATTTTCATTTTGACATTGGTGTGGGGCTTTAATAATTAATAGTTAAACCCTCTTAAATTAGGGTAATACGTATGTATTTCTAGTTATTAGCTGACTATACATAATATAACATACATATATTATGTGATTGCTATGTATATGTAAATAATACAAGTTATTTATTTTAGTGTATATAAAAAAAAAAATATCTATAGGCGTGTTTGTTATGTATGTTTGTGTTTGTCGTGTGTGTATATAATATTAAATAAATTGTAAGTGAAGACGATATGAATTGTAAAAAAATATATTTGATGAAACATAAAAACAGAGTATTGAAAATAATCAAAATGTATTGCCTGAACTTATGTATGGATGAACATGTATGTTCAAATATATGCTTATATATGTAAAATGTTTTTATACATTTAATTCATATCAACGATCACTAGTGCCCTGTGAGCATATTCAATATAAGTTGGACCAAAAATTCAACAAAAATTTCAGAGTATATATTTTATGAAATTAGAAGAAAAAATTTAATAAATTTTATTGGATGAGCATGGAATGCATACAATTTCTAGAGGGCATGGAATGTTTGTAATGTTTATGCAAAAATTTTGAACCAGATTTATTTTTTAAACAGAAATTGTTACCAATCATGGGTAGATTTTAGTAAAATTTTACATATAACTTTATTATGTAATAAAGTTATATGTATATTTTTTTTTTATCTCATATTGTAAATGATAAAATCAACACTATTTATAAATTAAAAATGCGCAGTTTATTTTATAAGTAAAATAATAGTTCAAACATTCCATTCATCTCAATATAAATCTTATAACTGTTTATATATATGTCATATAAATATATACATATATACAAAAAAAAATAAATGAACCAATATATTATAGATTATGCAATGATATAGTTTCATAAAGAAAACATTCAAATTTTATTGTAAAATTTGTGTAATATAGAATGGTAACGTATATAATATTGGTATTTATTACAGCATGACTGTATACATGGGTCTATAACTAATATGTTAACAAAACAATAAAAAAAATTGTAAAAATATAAACCAAACAAAAAATGTCATGTAAATGATTAGCACAAGATAAGAAATAAATATAAGCATATGAAATGTTGTTATTCCTGAAAAAATATTTACAGTCCTTTCTAATATAGGCGATTTATCAAGAAAAATTTGTGTGATGTGAACAAAACACCGTAGTTGCCCTACATAAAAACATTTAATTTCTGAAAAAATACCCAAAGGATTTTCTCTGCATGATAATCTAGGAAAAATGTACTAATGAAAAAATATTTAAAAAAAACTATACAAGTTCCAAATAGTATTTTGTCTAAATAAATAAATATAAAATTTCTAATATAGAACCATTTTTTATTTGTTTAATTAATTTGTAAAATGCTGATTAATTTCAATTCCTCAAGGTTGAATATATTTAATATATTTATTAAAAAAATAGTATACTAAAAAAAAAATATCAGATTTTTTAAAATTAAAAAAATCTAAATATTTAGTTAGATAATCTAAATATTATATTTATCATTATTACAAAAGGCTTCAGTGGTTTCTTCTGGTGTAAAACGTGTAGCTAAATTTTCCGCCAACATTTCGCCAGACATGCTGCTGGCTTCCTCAAGGCTTGGAGACTGAAGATGTTCTCATATCAGCCATCCCATTTGTCCAATGTAAAAGGTACCACGGACTGGAAGATAAATCAGGTCTTGCCGAATGCGAAAGACAGCTGAGGACTTAAGACACCAGGGATATATAGCATTCCATGCTCCCGTGGAAAAGAATACATAGGATAAACGGGAAGGCTGATATCAGAGACCAGCCAATCACTGTCATGGATATGCTGCGACCCCGGACACGAAAAACCCGATCGACTAACGAAAGGACCCGTTGAACTACGAGTGGAACCGAGCGGCTGCCTAAGTTAGGTTAGCGGAACATCTTCAGTCTCAATCAAGCCTTGAGGAAGCCAGCAGCATGTCAGGCGAAACGTTGGCGGAAAATTTAGCTATGCGGTCTAACCAAAAAGACGCCACTAAATTATAGTATATTCTAGAAAGTACTGAAGCGAGGAAAAAAAAGGTAAGTGTAGGAAAAGTTTGGAATGGTCAGAATCTTACATCATAGAATTAAGTTGACAAAAACACAAACAGCGAGGTCTTTCTTGAATAAAACAGTAAATTACCCTGTGATTAAATTATGTTCTTACTAATTGATGTCATGTTACTATACATTTTTGATAAGAGAGATTCAGCTTCATTATATTATAATAATAATGATATTTTATATTATCATATTTTATATTATATTACTATCAAAGTTTGGAAATTTCATAAACAATTGCATTAGATTTAAAATAAATTAATCATAATTTTAAAATATAATTGCTTATTTTTTCCGCGATCTAAAATCAATGGTGGATTTTAATTTTAAATAATGTAGGCAGCTATTGGCTACAACTAAATAGCTGAAAAGGAATTGTTGGCTATACATATCATGAGTAATGTTGAAAATGGTGTGGGTACTTATTATTCTGATATTTTCATTTCCTTGGTATATTATTCTGGTTCGCATTATTTTTTTTTCTCAGACCTGATAATGGCCTAAAAATTAGGCAAATTAATAACTTTTACTAATTTGTATAAAATTCATTGACCACGCCACCCTCCGATTATTTTCAACATTTCACAAAAAATTAAGTAAACTAGAAAGTATTATTCAAATAGTAAACAAAGCTATCCAACATAGTAGTAATACCATACACAATCATATTTCTATATGATAGTAATACCTTTCTATTCCAGTAATAATTTCATATGTATCACTCAATAAAATTTATTACTAAGCCTAAATACGAAATACGAGATACGAGTGCATAGAATATTGATAAGTGAGAGACATGCGTGATTTCGGGAGACAGAATTCTAGAAAGTACTGAAGCGAGGAAAAAAAAGGTAAGTGTAGGAAAAGTTTGGAATGGTCAGAATCTTACATCATAGAATTAAGTTGACAAAAACACAAACAGCGAGGTCTTTCTTGAATAAAACAGTAAATTACCCAGCGATTAAATTATTTTCTTATTAATTGATGTCATGTTACTATACATCTTTGATAAGAGAGATTCAGCTTCATTATATTATAATAAACATATATTGTACTTTAATATAATTAGCACTAATTTGATAAGAATACAATATAGACCAAACATATTTACAATTATTCTAACCTAAGCCTTATTAGATATATTTATCTCAACTGTATTTAACCTTTTACGCCCCTAAAGTGTTCGAGTGTAAAGTGATGTTCTTCGATTCCCCATAAACATCAGCATGGTAAAATAAAAAAAAATTTACCAAACGGGCTCATAGCAGTTTTTTTGGAATTATTTTCTTAAGTCTTTTTGGAAAGCCCAAGAACTTGACAAGAATATTTTATAATAAACTCATTAAACCACAACAAATAAATAAATAAGGCAAAAACAACACGGATTTAAAGGGTTCTTGTGTTGCTTTTTCTGCCTATTGTTCTTGAAAAGGGCTGCTATTGATGAAAGTCTAGGGCCTTTTGTATTAAGCTTTCTCCATCACCCTTTCCTTCAAGCACAATATTGACTCCGTCAGCTTATTTTACTTCACATGAGGGATAAGTCAGCAAACACATTTCTAAAAGATACTTAACAGTAAAATCATACATGAGAGGATCAATACTACGTCTTGACTATTTCAATTCTTGGGTATTTGTTTCGGACTGAAAAAAAGGTAACTATTTAAAGAGAGCCAACCAGTCGAAGCCCACCCAATCAGAGACAACCCAATCGGAGCCCAACCAATCAGATGACAGGAAGAATAAGCTCTGCCCCCAGCCCCTATAAGCTATAAATACCGAATTATAGAATTTCATTTTCAGTCTTAAATTAAAGCCTGAGGGAACTAGAAATATGGGGGAAATAGAAATATATAGTATTTGATAGCATGATTGAAACCAGAAGAAATACGTGATGAAAGGATTAAAAATTAAATTATTGTTATCAGTTAAACAATTTATAATATTTTGGTATCTCATTCTAGCACTAAAGTTTATATTTTATTTTTTGTAATATTATCTTGAAGGGACTAAGGGAAATAATTGTAACAAGGAAACAACCGTTTAAAATGATCAGGTATTTGTAACAGACTTTAAATAAACAAATAAATAAATACAGAACCTCTAGATATTTTATTCGTGATTTAATATAATCGATAAATCTCCTAAATAATGTGGTCAGCTATTGAGCACAATTGAAAAATAAAATAAGACGTATGTATGATGAGCAATGTTGAAAATGACAGAGGTATTTATTATTCTGTTTTGTGTTTTTGTTAGCCCTTGTGATCACACTAGCCTAATAAGTTTCACAGAAGAAATAAGTTTTACTTATGTGAGTTAAATTCATTGGCCGCAAACCCCAACTATTTAAATTCCTCTTAAAACAAAACAAATTAATAGTATTTTATTCACATAAACCAATATTTCAACTAAGTCACTAAGCATCTAAATTTTTAGTTATTTCCACCAGGAAAAAAATAAAGGCTAACAATAGGTAATGAATTGCCAATATATGAGATAAACACACACACACACACACAGATAAGATATATATATATATATATATATAGTTATGCCACTGGCCCATCCCAGCTGCACCTATTCTCTTTCCCACAGGAGTCAGCACAAGTCAGCACTAAGATTCTCTTATAAGTAACTCCTTAGAAAATAAGCAATCAATTCTTGTCCTAGTTCTAGACTGTTACTATGTCGGTTTAAATAAAGTTTGCTTTTTAAAAAGTCTTATCAAGTGTTCATTTATTTAATTGGCGCCCAAATAGGGACTTATAGGGACTGGCGGCTTACCGAAATACTTCATAGAAGCTAACGTAAGAAGATTGTTTTTACCATTTCAAAGCTAAGTCAAAAATCTATTAAATACAAGAAGGAAGACTCAAGCATCCAGTCTTTACTGTCTGCTCTTCACTTGCTGGTCATTTGAGAACATCACTCCGCAGAACATCTGGGAAATCGACTCAAGACTGCAATAACTTCTTAACAACGCTTGGTAAATAAAAGACTTTAGTATAGTTCACATACTGCATGAACTTAGAATTAATTAGACATTTAGCTAACTTAAGACTTAATCACAGTACAGTAGATCAGGATATTGATACAATGTCGGTATCAACTCTAGAAATAAAAGATTTTGATTTTAAGTTAATTCCTAATTATGATGGTGATTCTTTGCATTTGGTAGATTTCACTATTAAAAGTATTAAATATCTCTTAAATTTATATTGTAAAGATGGGAATCCATATAAAATTATAAATCATCAAAAAATTTTATTAACGATTCATAACAAATTACAAGGTAAAGCCAAAATAGCTACCTATGATAAAGATTTTAACAATGTTGAGTCAGTAATCGAGTATCTAACCAGTAAATATCAGGATTCGCGGACAAAAGAGCAATTGCTTGCTGAAATTCTTAACACTCTACCATTTAGAAATGAAAATCCGAAAGATTTTATTGAACGGTTGATGTTAAAAAGATGTGATTTATATGCCAGGACGTATGCTGATGAAAGTATAACTAATAAGCAAGATGAAATGGCCAGATATGACAAACAGCTGGCACATCATGCCGTACACCAATTTCATCCAGATTTAACCGATTTTATATATCAAATTAAATTTGATTCATTAGAAGATTTGGATAATATATTAAGAAACTCTGCTTCTTTTATAGTGTACAGACTATTTCCAACAAAAAGGGAATATCACAATAATAAAAATCATTTTGAAAAAACCAAATATTCAGACAGACCACGGGAAGTTAATAATAAACCTCCTTACCCAGTAAGATATGAATATAATCCACCGCCCAGACAAGAATTTAGACCTAGGGAGCACTATCAGCATAATCACAATTACAATTACCAATACAGAGCACCATATCAACAACAACAATTTGTCCCTAATTATAGACGGGAATGGTCTCCGCAAGATCAACATAAGTTTTTTAATAAACCGCCCTCATACGGATATAGACAAAATGAAAAACCAAATTACCCTCAAGAACAAACATTCGGAAAAAGGGAAGACAGTAATACAGTATCAATGAGAACTGTCTCAAATAGGGTAAACCAAAACAATCATATAGAAGATGAAAAAGACAGTGTCATTCAACAGCTCACAGAAAGACTTAATAAAGTAGAGCATTTTTTAGAAGTAGGTCCCAAGAAGGAGGAACCTCCGGATCAAATATAAATGAATTAAATATGACTGACACTCTACCACAGGTCATAGGCAATAAAGGCTTAAAGTGGTTATTTGATACTGGCGCTACTAAAAATTATATACACCCAGATGTGGTACCGGAAAATGTAAAGAAAATTAAGGATTCATTCATAGTTAAAACCCCTGCTGGAAGAAAAGAAGGAACACATAGTGTCATACTTCCATTAGAAGATCATTTAGGACTAAATGTTATGAGTAAAGTTCTAATTTTTCCATTTTCGGACCATTTTAAAGTATTAGTAGGATATGAAACAATGAAGAATTTAAAAGCTAAAATAAATTGTGAAAAAAAAGAAATACGAGTATGTCTTGAAAATAGAGGAAAAGTAAAAATCTTCAATATAGAAGAAAATATCAGTAATAATTTAAATATAATGGAAAATATAAACGAAATAAAAAATGCTATAAGGCATGAACATATAAGAGAAGAATTATTTGAAAAATTAATAGAAATAAAAAAACAAAATAATCAAGTAATAAAAATAAAAGAAGAACAATTACAACCTACGAACTTACTACAACATAAAACAACAACTAATAACTTAAAATTACCAACAAGTTCATTTTATATTAATAAAACAGAAAAAGAACCTAAGATTATTAAAACACTAAAGAAAATAAATATAAACAAATTAAATAGGAATAAAGTAAATACAGGAAACAATCTAAAAGCACATCAAATTTTATTTAGAAGCAATCCGCGGACAGAAAAATATAAAGTTATCAACGTAGAAAAAAACCAATTAGTTATTAAAAGAGGTATCAAAGAAGAAATAAAATATACAAAATTATTTGGTAACACCAAACATAGATATGAACTATTCATAAACAATAAAAATCAAATAATACCCCTTCTGGACACAGTAATTAAACTAAACACTGTATATGGAATTATTTGTGAACCTAATGTAAAAATATTAGCTAATGAATTCGAAGAATATTTTATGGAGATAACAAATAATATTACAAGATATCCAAATGTTAAATTTAAAAGATATTATACAATAGCAAATGACATTGAAAACTTAGAAGAACAAAAAGAACTTATTTTAAACTACCACTTAGGCAAATCCTTACATAGAGGAATTCTAGAAACTTGGGAAAAACTGAAACGAGAACATTACTTTCCAAACATGCGTGATAAAATAACGGAAGTCGTTAATCAATGTGAAATCTGCAAAGTAAGCAAGTACGAAAGAAACCCAATTGCGCGGTATAGATGTACACATAACATCTGCACAAAATTCCAATTCGCTAGGAGTTTTAAATAGAGCACATTCCACGTTTATTGAAATGATGAGAACAATCACTAAAGAAAAGAAACATCACGAATTTAAGAAAATATTAAATTTATCTATTATACTTTTTAATAACTCTTTAAATCAATTAATTAAACTTTCTCCTAATGAAATGACTTTCGGAACAAATAATGACAAAATCATAGAAATGGATATCAAAGAACAATATGTTCAAAAATATCACGACGATATGAAGATGCTACACAATCGCATAAACAAAATCATAATCAATGAAAAGGAAAACAGGACCAAAGAGTTAAATAAAAATAGAGAAGAACCTATAGTATTAGAAGGGAAACAATATTATAAAAATAGCCAATCTAGAATAAAAAGCCAGAATAGTTTTAATCCTACAGAAGTAATCATAAAAGGAAAACGAGGAACAAATAAAACTCATTTAAGTCAATTTAAAAGACCTAACAAAAATAAGAAAAAATATTTTGTTTCAGAAAATGCTACTGCTTCTACTTCTACCAATAATGATACGGAGCCTGGAGGTAGTAGACCTAGCTAAATCAAATGGCATAGAGCAATACAACGTAAAAGAAATTAAACTTTTAACAGTTTTAACAGTATAAATGTAACTTTATATCATCAATATAATTTAACATCCTTAAAAGCAACAATGCAAAATCCTATAAATTCATCAAACACACTTTGTAAAGATTTATATGCAGATATAAATAGCAGACTCGATGTAATGTTATCTAATAGACATAAAAGAGGCCTTATAAATGGTCTAGGAACAGCAATCTCATGGTTAACAGGAAACATGGATGCTACTGACAAACAACATTATGACGATATGATCGACAAAATAAGAAATAATGAAGATAGCAATAAAATTAATGAACAGCATCTTTTCCAAACTACTCATGATTTAATCCGTAAACATGAAAGTATTGTACACACTTTTAATAAAAATACTATTTCAATTAAAAATGAATTACAACGTGTAAATAACATAACAAATAATCACCAACTAATGTTTCCTTTATTAAATATTCAAAACTATGTTAAACAATTAGAAATAATGCTTGAATTCTGTAAACTAAACATTGTACATAATAACCTATGGAGAGATATAATAGATACTTTACTCGATAATGTAACATTAATATTCAATGATGTAAAAACTTTATGGTTAACATAAAAAATTCATTGTGACACCCGCAATAATGTTATCATAGCTATAATTCAACTCCCCAGATTAACTAAAACTGTAACTGGTGTTTATATTTTACCGATTCCCATTCAAAGAGGGAATACATGTTCAAATTCAAATGTTACAACTAACAAATAATGTATTTTTATTTTCTGATAACTATTATTTTATTGCTCAATGCATGTTTTATGATGAAATAATTTGTATAAAGCAAGATATCAATTATTGTATAACTGATTTAACACTTAAGGGCATTAATAATCCTAATTGTAGCCTAGATGTAATTAAAAATAAGGTTGTATATTATTATCAAATAAGCACTTATGTATCCTTTAATATAAGTAACTTAAGATTATGTAATAATCATACTGTATTTATACCCACTGTTGCTAAAATACTTGTAGCAAAGCAAGATTGTATCCAACATTTCCCAAGAATTTATACTCATAATCCTAACTTTGAATATACTCCACAATTTAATGATCCATTTAAATATGATTTGATCCCTAAAAAAACCATTCATGAATATTCTTATTTGTCTATAAGTACTATAACTATTAATTATTATGTATACCTTCTTATTATTATTGGACTAATTTGTATTTTGATTATCCTTATCCTTTTATATAAGTTTGAATATTGTAAATCACCTACTCCTCAAATGTATCTTCCTAGTGCACCTGTTCCCAGTAATCAGGAAATATTAATGAATGTATTTAGAAAATAGGAACTTCCAGGAGTAAGTTCAAATTTTGGGGGGAGGAGTTATGTCACTGACCCATCCCAGCTGCACCTATTCTCTTTCCCACGGGAGTCAGCACAAGTCAGCACTAAGATTCTCTTATAAGTAACTCCTTAGAAAATAAGCAATCAATTCTTGTCCTAGTTCTAGACTGTTACTATGTCGGTTTAAATAAAGTTTGCTTTTTAAAAAGTCTTATCAAGTGTTCATTTATTTAATTATATATATATTTGGAAAACAGTTCATAAATAGGTAGGTTCTGTTGGAGTAATAATGTAACCTACACCTTGTGAAGTACAACTTTGCTGTTACATATGTTTTATTGTATTTTGTCTCATCTTATCAATTGTGACATCATTTTATTCCAAAAGCCTAAAATTAATTAAACTAAACTAAATTTAGCTAAAGTGAATTAACGAAGGTATTTTTACCTAATTGTATGTTTGTATTATTTTTTGTTATTTGTTACTGATTTTTTGTTTCACTTTCAATCTAAAATTTTCAGATATTTGGATGTTTAAACTTAGATTATTACTTATTTACCATAGTAAGGTATAGAATATTGGATTAAATATAATAAATAAAATATAAATATAAAGAATTTTCTTATGTTATTAGGGGTTAATAATTATTTATTTCCATTTAATTAGTTAAATCATAAAAATATTTTAATAATTCAATAATATAGTTTGTTTAGTGTTTTATAACCTAAAACATCGAATCCCATATTTTTTCTGCATCTCACAATAAATAAGAACTTTTTATTATTACATCGAAATGGTAATGAGGTCACAAGTATTTTACAGTTACAGGGTGTCCCCTTCCAAACATTACTAGGTTATGATCAGATAAATATAACGACGGTAGACGACACATAGATATGAAAGAAATCATACAACAATCTAATGAATAATAGTGGCAGAACTCCCCTAGACAGGAGGGGCAGGTATATCAGAGAATGAACCCGGAGCCCTGCTCCATTGTGTTAGCTCGCTTGACACTGATTCGGAGCGACGCTTCAATTCGATACTCCCCCTAGCACAAGGTCTGGCTTCCTATATCAAATATTTGTATCTCCCATGGACTTCAGGTGTGCCTTATATCCCCCCATTGTTCTCTCAATACTGCATCTTTTCAGACACCATGTAGCAGTTAATTCACTTTTTGTAGGATCAGCTCCGCAGATGAAGGACTTCTGTTTGCAGAAAGGATGTGGCTTCATCAGGAGGATGAGAAACCATCGAAGTTAATTGTGCCTTCAATAGGCCCCTTTTAAAACACTCAATAGGGCCAAACAATCTAAAACACCAGCCTATTAAACCTTTAAAAGTCCAATCCTCAGAATTCATCAGTATGCTGAACTGGTTTAATTCATAGTCCTTGGAACCGGGTCAGATAGTCATGAAATTATAATGAAAAATATAAACAGGAGGTGATGTTTCAGACAAAGCCTAAATAGATACACATTTGTCCCAACTCTGTGAATTGAAGTTTATTCCTAGACAGATATTCATCGAATAAATTCCCATATTTCGCAAATTTAAGTATAAATATGTAATATCTAGGAAAAGTCTTGTTTATTATTTTTCAAAATCGACATAACAACAATTATCATTTGAAAAATTAATAGCTTTGAGAAGATTAAGAATTAATGAGCTAGGCAGGTATGGATAACTTATGCATAAATACACATAATCAAATATTCATCAGAATATTTTGATTCAAAAATGATTTTTTATGAATTAATAAATTTGTTTTCATTAATTTTATTTTTAATAATGATATATCAAGACTTAAAAGTAAGTATTGATTTTAGGACTGTTTTAATGATTTAAATTTTATGAATTTTCTGTTTTTAAGAAGAATTTGTATTTTCAATTAATAAACGTTTTGAGTTTTACTTTTTTCTTTTTATAATAATAAGTTATAATTAGTAAAAGCGTCCTTGCTGTAGTACGTACAATTGGTACGGATGGTAAACTCCTTCAATTAATAATAAAAAAATTAAATCTTCGATTTTGACTTAAGATGTTAATCACACAAGAAGTGCCTAAAACGATGCGTTCCATCCTTGTATGTACAATGCGTCAAGTATTACGTTTAAATTAATTAAAGTGAGCCATATAAAACGTTAATCTTTGCTAAGTAAAATTATTATATTATAATTATAATAAGTATATCTCATAGAGATGTTCCAATATTTAAAATTTGTATTTAATTTTAAATCATCTTTTTGGCATCGATCACTAAAAATTAATTTAAGAAAAGCTTCTATCGGACAAATATAAGTAGTAATGGTAGTTTAAAGGTTTAAAAGATATATTTTTGAATCTATTAACTAAAAGTGTACGATCACATTAAAGGTGTTTAAGTGTATCTAGGAATTTTACAATTTATTATTTTGGAAAAATACAATTCTGAAGACGAAGAAACAAAGACAGACGAAATATGTTTAAATGTAAAGAAAATTAAAGAGAAATCGTACCCAATAAATATCGAATAATTTCTTTTTACCATTTATTATTATATTATTTAAATTTCTCAATCCTCAAGGTAGCATCCTCGGTCCTATCCTTTACACAGTATATACAGCTGACATTCCAACCCATCCTAACACCTTCATCTCCACGTATGCTGATGACACATGTGTGTTATCAGTTAACAACGACCCATATATTGCCTCCCAATCCCTTCAATTACACCTATCAAGCCTCGAGGAATGGTGTCGGAATTGGAGAATTAAAATCAATCCCAGCAAGTCCCATCAAATTACCTTTACCCTTCGTCGAAAACCCATGACTTCCTGTCCTACTGTATTCTTTAATAGTACTCCACTTATCCCTGTTGAACAGATTCGCTACCTGGGACTCTACTTAGACAAGCGTCTTACCTGGAACCCTCACACAAGACTGAAAAGACAAGAAACAGCTAGACGTTTCCGACTACTTCAACACATACTGGATAAGCGCTCAAAGCTTCAGATCAATTACAAAAGACTTATTTATGTGACTGTTATAAGGCCTATATGGACTTATGGAATTGAACTATGGGGCTCCACCAAACCATCGAATTCCTCTCGTATCCAATCCTTGCAATCCAAAATCCTTCGCAAAATCCTAAACGCTCCTTATTTTGTCACAAATAAAACCATCCATTATTACCTTAACGTTCCATATGTTACCGATTTAGCCCATTCCAGATACCTATCATTCCACAATAAACTTCAAACCCATCCAAACCCACTAGTTTCCATCCTTGCATCCAATTCCATCCCGGACAATCCTCCTAGGCGTCTGAAGAGAAGATGGCCTCGGGACCTTCTATTATAGAACTTTATTAGAGTGCTGCCAGTGGGTAGTATCTCTACATGTCCTATCATGTATTATTTACTCTTATAGCAATTGTACTAGATGTATATATTACAGTTGTACAACTCAATAAAATAATAAAAAAAAAAAAAAAAAAATTTCTCAAAAATATCTTATAAAACTATTATTATAAAATAATAACTGTTGTTGAGGAGCAGGGTGTTTCAGTTGTAGAGTGCTGAGTTGCCGAGCCGAATGTCAAATCCGTCAGTGGCAGTTAATTTATTAAATTTATTAACACCTGACGATGCATTAATTTTGATCTGGAGACCCTCCTGGAAATAACCCAGCCTCCATAAAGTGGGTACCCGAAATAGAGGGAATTGAGTTTAATTTCGGAAAAAAAACCCTGCATACTGGCTCTTATGATTCTTAAAGGGTTCTAGTGGTACAGGGCGGTAAAGATTTTTTGGAAAAACAATTATTATTGTTCCTTTTTTTGCTATAACAACTTCAATTGTTATTCTTTTTATCAACAGTATAAATAGAGTATAAGGAGTGGTCGAGGAATTCTTTTATCTTTCCATCAACTGCCAAACAATGATGCTTTAAGCAATTAAGATTAGATGTATCAGAGGACATGGAACATATTGTAAGAATGGTGCAAGAAACGTTGAAGGTGGTAAAGGAATATTTAAGGGACAACACCGTTTGACCTTTCAGACAAAAAATACGCCCCAATCTATTATACAACTTGCATATTCATCAGTCCAAAATCATTTTCGAGGTTGGGATAAGCAAAGGGTAGTCGATAATTGCTTTTGCTAGCCCTAGCTAAATATAGCGTACTGCAAGAGGATCGAATGCACTGTCGGCGTAATGGCACAACAAGAGCAGACGATGTATCGGGCGCATGAAGGAAGCTAATGGATACACGGAACGATATTAATCGGGCCATACCGGCTCAGCTCGGAGCCCATTATCCCAGCTAATCCTACCAACCACCTGGATTTACTGCCGGAGCATCTTCATCCTCTGCCGCAATGCTTGTATCTGACGTAGGATCACAGCATTTCGGATCACCCTACGAACTAACGTATACGTACATATAAGCAATCATGCAACAAGAATAAAAGTAGTCATCAATATTTTATTTTTAAAAATTGTGCGGTTCTTGTGTATTAGCCGGTCAACAGGGACAATTATCCGCCAGTATTTATAACCTGAATACTGGTTATATTAATATTCAGATTCTGATTACAACTACCTTCTTGTTCATACTAATAGGAATTGAAATATACAAGATATAATAATAAAAAATACTAATTCTAGAGCCCTCAAGACTCCTCTTCTTATATCATTTTTTCCATATACTTTCGATGAAAACTTCGTTTCTATCCTTGTCATAATCCATTTGATAACATTTTTCACATAATTTTTATCTTCGGAATTATTCCGCAATTCTGAGAGTATTACATAAATTTTTATATATTAATCGATGTATTTTATAATATTTATAAAGTGTTTAAATTGACAAAAACAAAATTAACAAGACAAAAACGTTTAAAATAAACACAGAAAACATTTCAATAACACACACACTCACAAATTACTCAAATGAGAGTGATAAGAAGAGGTTGTACGAGATAATAAGGTAAGTTCCATACAAACCGGCTAATTCACATGGTGATGAGTTCATTACATGGTAGAGACTGTACTGTGTCATGGACAACTATTGTGCCAGGGATCAAGCACAACTGCCAGGTTTACCTCAGATCCTTAAGCCATTTTATACAGTCTGGATGGGTCACAGAAAGATCTTCAGTATAAACACTCTCATCTCTTTACACATTGAGATACCTTGCTCCCTCAATATATTATTTAGAGACAAAGGAACTGAAAAAATTACGAGCTGTAAGGTTTGATACCTATTGTATCAAGAGTACCTTCATCCTTCCACTAAATACTAAATTTAAAACAACCAATGCTGTTATCTACGTCTCGGTCGACTCCTAATACGCATGCTCATCAGTTCGGCTCTGATAAACCCTTTTAATAATCCTTCGTTATAAACTGTTTATAAACTGTTATGGATATATTATAACATTTATAATAACAATGACATATTAATACATTCATAATTTTATTCCAAGTAATACTATCCCGATGCCTGTGTCATACAGTAGGGGCTGGCAATCCCTCTGCGAAACATCCTCCAGTTGGTTTCAAAACTCCAATAGCAGAACTTGTCGCCCTAAAAAACTACATCACCATGCAGGAAAATATGGACGTTATTATTTTTACGTTACAGCAGTATTTTGAAAGCACGAAAGCAATGGCTAGAAAATACATAGTATTCCTGGGCTCGGAGTAAGAGAGAAAGAGAGAGAGAGAGTGAGGAAGGGCAAAACATTAAAATCTTTAGAAAATTAAGCAATAACACTGGTCGACAAGAATTAACTTTTTTTCTTTCACAAGAACTAAAATGACATTTTCTAGAAGTCTTTTTCGTGCTTAATTCAAATATAACAGGAGTTTTGTGTGATATTCAATTCAATTTTTATAATATTTGAAAAAATCGATCTAACTCAAAACTATAACTACTCATTGTGACTTACCTAGAAAGTGGTAGATAGTGATTTTCGAGCATATTTCGCCTCTCAAAGGTCTCTCTTCTTGGTCTGACAGTAGTCAGCCAGCATATTGGAACTCCAATTGCTAAGGTAACTCTTTTCCATAGTAGAAATTTGCTGATGAAAACGCTCACCCTTCTCATCACTGACAGCTCCAAGATTTTCGAGGAAGAAGTCTATGTGAGAGCCCAAGAAGTGAATATTTAAAGACATGTTGAATCCCATCGCTTTATAAGAGTGCAGAAGATCAGTCACTATGTCACGATACTTTATGGTTTCCAAGAAAATTGAAGCATAAACTTTTGAAAGACAGTCAGACTTCTTTCTCCACTGGATTTAAATGCCCTTTGAAAGGCTCATCACCCATTAATGACCGGATTTGTGGTCCTATAAAAATCCCTTCTTTCAGTTTAGCATCACTGACTTTGGGGAATTTCGATTTCAAGTACAAGAATCCATCAGGCTGGTTATCCATAGCTTTGACAAAATTTTTCATAACTCCTAACTTAATATGCAATGGAGGTAACAATATTTTTTTAGGATTCACTGATAGGGACATATGACACATTACTTTAAATGTTACAGGTTTGCTAAATGTTTTTGAATCACTTAATTATTAAGGTAAAATATTCTATTCTTACATATTATTATTTAAATATCAATTTTATCGTTATTTATTATTTATTTTTCTCTCAATAAAGAAAAACACGTTATATAAACTCAATGTGAATACAATACAAAGTTTTGGTATGCACATACAACAGTTAATACCTTCTTGAAGGGACCAACAAAAAAACAAGCGAAAATCCGATACGCCCTAAAAGGCCGAGGCGAATAGAAAAGTGGCTGACCTCAGGTCCTCAGCCCTCAAGTAGCCGCGACCTGAATTTTAATTAGGCTATCATTGTTGAACAAAAGGGACTACAAAGGGACTCGGAAGGCCCCAACAAAGGCTACTCGAGCCCAATTAATAGCCACACAAGGGCAGCTAATTCCGATTGTTGTCCCGACAATGTTGCTGCCCTCCGACTTCTGTCTCTGCCTCTCTTCCGGGACAGTTATGCTTTACAATTAGCACAAAAGATTTCGTTTGTCAACAGCTACTTACTAATATTGTTAGTGAAGGGCTTGGGTTTGTTCTGAGTCAATCGGTTTTTCTAAGCCACTTCGGATCCAAGGCATTATGTTTTAACAGTCGTTTCACGGAGCAACAAACATTCACGGCTGTGTATATATGTGCAACTTTGTTCCCTCGTGTAACTCTTTTCTACTATTTTTAAATCTTGCCATTATATAAGAATAAATTTCATAACTAGTTTAACTATTTCCCTCCATCCCAATGTTCTGAGCTCTATAAAATTTCTAAAATTGTTCCGCCACCTTTTTGTAATTCTTTAATCTTAATCACACCTTCACAAATAACTTTGTATTAATCTTTCATTTTTAAACAGACCTCTTTGCTACTATAGGCATTATTCAATCCTTTCTGGTGTTAATTCGCTATAATTTATCTTTAATAACGCCTTTATACCATGATATTATTTATAATTTTTTATCACTTCATTTTATTCCTTATTACTCATTCGATAATTCTCTATAGCCATTACCTTTGTTTTTGTTATATCTATCTTAAGTGTCCCCCTTTTATATTTTATATTTTTTTATCTCCCTATATCCCTAGATGACTATATATGAGTATATTGTTATTCTCTGCCAAAAATTATTTTAATTTATATGAATCTAGTATATTTAGCCGTTAAGAAGACACACAATGTGGATCGAAACGTTGGCTTTAAAATAAACAGTTCTTCTTACTAAATATAATTATTTCTTATCTCCAACCGGTCCATTTTCTTACTCATTTGCTGCTGCTATGTTCCGACTTAGTCAAATGAATGAACCGGACTTAATTTGTTTTCTTCAGTGAGAGGTAAATGTAAATTAAAACAAAATAACCTTACTAGAAGCCTGAGCTTCTATTTCCCTTTTTTACAAGAAAAGAACGAAATACAGGGGCGATTTCTTGTTATTTATGATTTCCCCCTAAATTCCAACATTTTCGATTCTTATTGGTATTTCGAGTTTTTTATTTTTTATTTTTTTTAATTTAATTAATACAGCGAATTTCGCTCAAAAGTTTTAATAATATCCAAGTAAGAATTTTTAAGTTCAATTCGTTTATTCTAGTGGTATTTTTACCTTTGTTAAAACAGTAATTTCTTTCAGTTTATTCCTGTGATACTATTGAAAAAATTTATTATTGAGATATAATGCTCGATCAAATTTTAAAAAGTACCTTTGATATCAGTTTTGTCGCACGTATAAACCAGTTTTAACTGTATATTCGTTTCATTTTTAATATTTCACAAAAATACAAGTCATCGCGAGCTTTGTATAGAAAATGGAACGTAATTCTGTGTAATGATGTAGTAAATCTTTGTAATGATTAAGAAATATTATAATATTTAGTAGTTTAGTTTAATATTTAATAGTATTTAGTTTAATATTTGTAGATATTAAGAAATAAGAAATAAAAGTTTCAACCAACATTTCGAATTATAGATGATATATTTATTTTAAAGAGAAAAGAAATGCCCTCGGCCGGGATTCGAACCCGGATCCTCTGTCTCTCCGTGACGGCGCTCTATCCATCTATAAAAAATTATAGATATAGATATATGTTTGTTGAAACGTTCATTTCTAGATGAAACCATTACCGAAGTATACGCATTTCCCTTCACGATATTCTATTTTCCAAACTGAATCTCGTGATAAGTTATAGTTTTGGAAAATGGTTTATGAAAAGTTTATGAAAATATTAAAAAGGAAACGAATGAAAAGTAAAAGCTTGTTGTGACTGAACTCGGAGGGACAACCTGCAGTTGTATTGTAATTTATAATTATAATTTATAACAGCACAAACTAAATAAAAGTAGCAGATATGAATGAACAATAATTAAATAGCGTAAACCCGACGTGTACATTGTATCTCCAATAAAAATTCTAAGCTAAATGTTCCGAGACCTTCTATCTTCTATTTAGGCACGTCTATTAGGAATCAACAAGGAAGGTTTTAAATTAATGGGTAGGGGTGAGAATAAAATTTGTCGTAGCAGAATAGGAAATTTTTTCGAGCGAAATCGGTAACTTTTTTTCTAGATTTATAGATTTAACGAAATCTACAAAAGAAACAAATAATTTTGAATTATTAAGATGGTTACATAAAAAATTCTATCATAAAAATATAAACAAAAAATAGAACTTAGGAAGAAAGTAAAAATAAACTAGAATTGAGTAAAATCCAAAAGCTGAAGCAGTAAGTAGCGCGTATAGCTAAGAATGAATCCCATTTAAATTCAAAATTTCACTATACAGTCCTTGAATTATTTTAATTCAACTGTTACAACATCTTAAATTTAATACATACTAAATATTTTAATTACAATATGTATAATTATTTTTAATTTGGATAATGAGCATCTATCCTCGGTAGTATAGTGGTAAGTATCCCCGCCTGTCACGCGGGAGACCGGGGTTCGATTCCCCGCCGGGGAGATATTTTTTTAATAAATTTAATTCATATTGTTTCTATTTCTAAAACTATAACTTTGCATGGTAATTAATTATTATTTCTAGTTACTTAATTAAATAAAATTAAAAATATGTTTTCTAAGGACGTGTACATAGCGGAGCGAAGCAGATATGTACAATTCTAAACGGTATCCTAAATATTATTAGCCTTTCATAAATATTACATAAGAGATGACTTTAGTGGATGACAAATACAAACCGTGATAAAAGTTTATTTTCAATGAATTGCAGTCTTTATTTGAATTTACCTGATTTTAGAATAATTGACACGCAAATTCTAAAATATATTATTATGAATACAATTATTTTAGTCAATTATCGATTATTTTTTCAACTTTAACGGAATGGTCCTTTCATCGTCTGATTTTGCAACAATTACGTGAGTGTTAATGTTACATAGTATTATGTATATCTCCAAAACCTACATTTCATGTTATACCATCGACCATTAATTTAAAATAAAAATCACAAAGGTAATATATGAAATTTATATCAATAACATACAATATTGGTAAGCAATAAATAAAGATTTTTATCAATGTGTTTCCTTTTTAATCCCCATCTCCAACCTTTTTTTAACTCTATAAGAAACATGTATAGGTTATAAACTTATATTATATAAATATAATGCAATCCTTTGGCCAGATATATATTTACTTAATTTTGTGGATTTCTGTTATCTTTAAGGGACCTGGCCCCAAAATAATCTTATTTTTCTATTCTATTCTATTATCTCTTAGGGTTAAGATTTTTTTTTCAATATATACTTGGAGAGAGGAAAATTAATCAGTTTTACATCTAGAGATCGTGTCTACTTTTGCTGGAATTTCCTTCTTTTTTCTAATTATAGTTTTTCAGTGTACTCATAACTGAAATAACGAGTGGAATGGTGTTATTTTCTTAGCCAATAAGTGGCTAAATCAAGCATTGGCTTGAAATGGAGATATTTCTTCTGGCACGATTCCGCTTCCCTTATTAATAAAATATAAAAAATTTAACTTAATCACTTATTCAACGCTATATAGAATGTGAAGTGATTATGAATTTAATTTATATTAACACTATGTGATAAAAATATGTACTTTTGCATAATTCTTAGCGATGTGCATGAACAAAGTTTTCAAAACCAACATGGTATATTTATAAAAATAAAAAATGCTAACTCATCGACGGCTATTGAAGACAGTCACACTGTCAATGGGCCATCCAGTTTATTTTCGAGACCATAATACTCCATCATACTGACTGACGGACCTTGACGAATCGGGGAGTCGAAAGGAAGGAAAAAAAACAGGATCAACAATAAGTTAGCGAGGATGCTTAAGGACCTGACAAGAAGGAGGATCTGTTTGCCGAAGAGATTGATGACCACCGGGCCGCACTCCAAACACAGTTGCTTTCCAACAAAGGAGTCGGAGGATAATCCTCTTGGAGCTTGGTGTCACTGGTTAGCTACTGGTTAAGTCGACCGTTCGGTTGGTGTAGGGGTACTTTTTCTCGAATAAATGTCTCGGTACTTGTGATTTAGAAGGTCGCCATAGACTGTTATCCGCCATTGCTTATAACCTGAACAGTGATAATTCTGATAATGATAATAACTATCCTCTTATTTATATTAATGGAAATTGAAATGTTTTTCCAATGTCACCTCACTTGAAGGATTAGTCATTTGGCTAAATGAATCAGTATTAAATAACAAATTTCGTTGTTAAGACTTTTTTTTTGTATTGAAGATATACGTTATATAAAGAAGTTATTACATCCCAGATCATGTTTTTATTTGCTTATATACTCTCCTTAGTTGCTATACATTTGATCATGAGTTATTATTTTATCTAAATTTTTGTATTAATTATTACAAGTATTATTAATATAATAATACTTGTATTATTAATACAATTTTATAGATAAAGATAGATATAGACTATACAGATAAATAAAGATTTAGTCTATACAAATTTTGATTTCGATTTATAGCCTATTTCTATGTTAGTAAATTACTTTTTTGTGTCGAATAAGTAAGCATTTTGATTGACGGGTTAGTAATAACGACCTACTAAATCCAAGATCTCGGGGTTATAGCCCGGTAGGATACCTTAAGATTTTCAAAGGGAGTAAACAATTGTTGGTTAGGAAGGGACGTTAAATGGCGGTCTCAAGCCTGTGCGATGTCAGATATATTTTATAGCCCGTATCCTAAATATAACTAGACAAATAAAAATTAGGATTGCCACTGTACCATCGTCCAATCAGCCACAGCAGGGTAAAGTAATGTTAAATGAAACAAACAAAGCATTCTTAGTGTTTCTATAAATTTAATAACTGGAAAAAAGGGCGGTTTTCAAATGTTGAAATTTATTTTCTTAAATTAAATTACTCAATACTTATTTGAAATTTAGAATAATTGAAAGAGAAGAGACGCATGAGGTAGGTACTATAGAAAGCAGCGGACTTGATGAGAGGCTAACTAAGTACTTTAGTCAAGGGCCCTCTAATAGCGTTAGTCACTAATCTGGTTAGCGCTTAGTTTACTTGTCGCCAATCCTCTCAGTCTTCTTCAACCGCCCGGAATCCTGTCGGCGCTTGTTTGTATGTGTGGACCTGCAACGGCGTACGTCATAATAAATAAAATTCAAACCGTTCATAAAATTCATTATTTCCTTTTTTAACATTCTCGAATATAAATGTAATCTTGTGTTTTGGTATGATGAAAAAATGCGTAATTATGTGTATATTTCGGTAATTCTTTAATCAAGAAATGAACGTTTCAACTAACACTTCGAAGTATAGATGATGATATGACCTAAGGAGTACGTTCAAGTTCTTTAATATGTATATCTTATAATATATATTATAAAACTTGAACGTATATACCGTCAGTAATACTACTAGTCTGTGATCACTCAGGCTTCATCGTTATCAATTTTAGCTAAGAAGGAAGGAATAATATATGATGTTATGCTTCCTACATGACTAAGAAAGAAAGAGAAACATTTTATAAATGAACTAGCAAACCCGGCAAACTCCATTTCGCCACCAGATGGCCTCGTTTTATGTAACATTTCGTTTGGTGATTAAAAGATGAAGAATTTTTTTTTTTGTTTTATATTTGAAAAGGAAAAATTTTATTTCATTTCACAACAGTAATGAATTCATTTCGATTACAAAAATGAAGTGTTATTTAGTTGAACTTCTCTAAGTAAATGAAAGTGAATCCAAAGTAAATACTGAATCGAAGCGTTATACGTGTCCGCAAATTATCCGTTTCATTGAAGTGCTCTTTGGTAAACCACATTTTTTGTTTTTTGGTCTGACGTTAACACTAACAAAGTGGATGGTTTCCCAACTCGTGAACACGCAACGTATAACTGCCCATGTGAAAAGCAATGATTTTCTAAATTTATCCCGCAAACACTAAGCGATTGGCCTTGCGACTTGTTAATTGTCATTGCGAACGCAAGGCGAACTGGAAATTGCAATCGTTTGAAGTCAAACGGAAGACCAGTCGGAATCATTGGTATTCGAGGAATACATACATTTTCACCTGCGTACTTGCCGTTAATAATGGTTGCCTCAATCAAATTCGGCATAAGTCTTTTTACCGAAAGTCGAGTACCGTTGCAAAGTCGCGGTGGATTCAAATTACGCAATATCATAATAACTGTACCAACTTTGAGTTGCAAGTTATGTGGTGGAAATCCTGGTAACTCCAGAGAGTTCAAAAACTCCGTTGGATAATTTACTACATCATCGGGATTTGTTATGGAATCAACGGATTTGTATGTCACCAAATCGCCAGCAATTTTTGATTGAATGGTGAAATTCAGTGCGTGTACATCATTATTCTTTGCGGCAAGAATTGCTTGTTGACTTAACCAAGCATAATTCTGATAATTCTCACTAATGTTTGGGAAAACATTTTCAGTAAGAGCTAATTGAGAGTCTACAATTCGGCAAAAGTCGTTGGTAAGAGTAATTAATCCAGATGTCGCATTAACTGGGACTTTTCCATTTCCAACAGCTAACAATTGTTTGGAAAATTGTGCAGCACTTTGATCATTTTGAAGTTGAACTCTCATATTAGTGGTTAGCGATAATGTTTTTACGTTATTCCATAAAGGCGATGCCTTCAGGCAAGCATTCAATTCATCTGCAGGCGTTCCACGGGGAATTACTGGCAACGTCTGCCTAAAATCGCCCGCCAACAATATCATCAAGCCACCAAAGATGTTGTTATTTCGCCGAAGATCCTTCAGTGTGAAGTTAAGTGCTTCAAGTGATTTCTTATGTGCCATTGTGCACTCATCCCAAACAATGAGCTTGCATTGCATCAAAAATTTCCTATTGCACTGGATCGGGAAATATTGCATGTTGGAGTATCAATTGTGTTTAAATTGAGTGGCAACTTAAGCGCAGAATGTGCAGTACATTTCATCATTGTGAATCGGATGAACGCTAAACGTTCGGTCTCGACTTTAACATATATGTCGACAGCGAATTGCTGGAATAGCCGACGGCACTTCAGAATGACATTCTCCTCATGTGTACCAATCATCATACGATACGCATAGTAATTCATTGCGCTTAGATTTTTATTCGTTGATACGCCTGAAAATGCAAAATTGAATGCATTGTTAATGGAAACCAATAATAGCAATAATTAGTGTGTGAATATTGTACCTTTAATTGGATCGACCATCTTCAACGTGATGTCGTATCCGTTTTGCCCTTGCCAATAAATAATTGGATATTGTAACGCATCGTACAAACGATGTGTCTCGTTTACACGATGCATGATATTGCTTCTTCGCTGAACGACAATGTCTCGCGATTTAGTTGGATCGCCAACAATAATTGCAACAACATCATTAACGGTGGGTGCATTAAATCTTCGCACATGTTCACCTGTTGGGGTACAATCCGCTCTTATGACAAATTTGTGCGTACCCGATGGCATTCGTTCCAATGCTGTTTTGAACATATTAACCACAGCATTATTAGCGTGAAAAAATGCTTGCAACTGTTCAATAATTCGTCTCTTTAACTGTTGTATATTGTATATTTGTATATTGCACCGCACATTCACCTGATCCACCATCGACGAAATGAAATATATTTGCAAAAATTGATGCGGTTCATCTGGTGTTGGCACCATTGAACCATGCAAATGATATATTTGTCCTTGTATCTGTAATTGCAAACAATCATTTGTTGAAGAATACGGTGTAACTTCTGATCGTGTGATGGTGTAGTGTGTGGTGTATATGTAGTTGTTATGTGTTGCAATTCATTGTGTTGGTGTGAGTGATTGGTTATGTGAGTTGTATCTTTTACCTTGTAAGTGGGCATGAAGCCGCCTTCTCGAATGATATTAGCTCCAAAGGAAGTCATGCGAAAGCAGTTATTGTATTCAAGGATGTGTTGAAGAAAATGGCTAGAATCGGGATCACTTCCATCGAACAATGGTTTCAGTGGCTGTGGTGGTGTAAGTAATGGATCCAGTTTGACTTTTCCACTTGCGCAGCACAATCCAGCCGTTTCTCTTTTGAACTTTAACGCATTGCAATATCGGCATATAGTCGTCATTGGTCCAATATCTAAATTTTCATCATCACTGTAGTTCGCAGTGGGATCATATTGGAATGCCAAGCGATTGTATGATGCCAATGATCTTCGTGTGCTCACGCGTTGTCTCAATCGGGCATTTTCTCTTATTATATTTTGTCTTTCTTCGCTTAAGTTCTGTGAATACACTTGTTGCACCTCAAATGCACGATCCACATAATTTACACAGTTCAACTTACCACCTTAAAGACAAATTCCTGCTGTTGAAATTGAATAAAAATTTGCACAATACACGTGATTGATTTGATGGTTTCCAATTGAAATGTTAGGAAACGAATAACTTATTTTTTTTTACTTTTTTTTCACAATTTCACACTGAACACAATACCGGTTTGTCACATGAAATTAACTGAGCAGAGAACAATGAGTAGCTGTCAAACAATGTATCACGCACCGGCGCCATCTACTTAAAATATTGGTTTGTAGTACATGCTATGTATCAGAGATGGCGCTGTATGTGAAAAAAGATTTTCCCGCTTTTCTGTTGAAATTTTTCCTGAATTTGCAATTTATTTTGCTATAAACCTCACGGAGCCCGAGACCTTTCCAATGAATGCAAAACCGTGGAAATCGGTTTGTGCGTTCTGGAGTTATAGCGTCAGGAAGGAAAACCCGACTTATTTTTATATAGTAGATATCCAGGATGTATGAGTGATAGTGGTATTCCGCAGATTCAAAATGCATAACTGGCAAGTTGACCAACAGGTGAAATTAAAGAAGACTGGAAAATGGTCTAAAGAGAGAAAGAAAGCCCAGAGCAGAAGAGCGAAAGAAGTACGCGTACAAAGAAAGATAAATGCTCGTTTTTAAGTACTTAGCCTCTTAATGTGTACATTCGCAAATAATAATAACAATTTGTATTATTTATCCCTATAAATTGCTAATTACTGTAAATTGAAGCTGATTCCAAAATCGGGGATAATTAATATTTTTTTTTACTATTTACAAGTCTAGTTAATAGTTCTTCTCAGAACCTACAGACCCACTTAAATTCATTAAAAAAATTGGCTCCATAAGTGGCGTATAAAAATTAACATACCAAAATCAAACCAAGTAACATTTACACTTAGACATTCAGACTGCCCCTCGCTAACACTTTGCAATGCACCATTGGCCAGACAAAATACTTGGGCCTTACCATGGAGAGAAGACTGACTTGGAAATCACACGTAATTAATTTGAAGAAAAAATTGAATCACCGACTACTTCACCACAAAAATAAACTATCACTAACAAACAAAATTATAATATACAACATGCTAATTAAACCAATATGGACCTACGCCTCGCAAGTGTGGGGTCCCAAAAAAATCCCACATACAGACCATTCAAATTTTTCAATCAAAATTCCTTCGTTATATTACACATAGTCCCTTTTACATCACTAATAAAACATTACACAAAGATCTCAACATACCACTCGTGGCTGACACAATCAAGAACATCTACAAAAAATGTCATGACTCACTTACTGGACATCCAAACTTACTGGTACAATCATTACTAACAGGCACATTGCCACAGAATCCGACAAGGAGACTGAAACGTCTCTGGAGCAGGGATCTGCTACAGTGAGATGAACCACGCTAGGAGTGCCTTCAATGGGAGGTTTCTCCATACACGCTTTCAAGAGAATCCCTTAGGGGAGGTTTTCCGAAGAACACCAAAAATACAATATGTGCCAAATGGCATTTGTATAATTTCTTAAATAAGTATTTTAATTATTATTATTATTTATAAGTCACAAACACAACAGTTAGTGGGTTGGAATAAATAATATCGAAGTATTGTGCACTTAGTACATCGTCCAGGCCTAAAACCTTTTACCTAGGAGGGCGATATAATATCACTGTCCTAATAATATTTGACTATGAGAAAGAGCTAATTCAATATTATTCATAAGTAAATCATTCATTAATATTGAAAATTTCTTGCAAAGATGTTAATATGTTAAGTGAAAAAAAATAAAATAAAATAACATTCGAGAAGGGACTGATTCCTCCTCTCAAAAGATTGAAGTATCGATCGTTACCGAATACCCAGATTTAACTATTAGTACCAGCATAAGACCCAATTTCCACTTCACCGACCCCCACGTTTGATCTGCCTAATAACACTTTACTTGGAACCATGCATGGAAAGACTAGTTTAATTCCGGACGATGAGTGTTTTACGTCAGTCAGAATAAGTAGAAGCTATCACTGATGATCTGTGGGTCTTTCAGACTTAGTCGTGAGGTACTTCAGAGGAATTTTCGCTGACTTTAACTAAGTTCGTGACGCGTTGGACATAACTGGGAAAATATATTACTATCCGTCGATATCTAATACTAATTAATATTAATCGAGACTGATTCACAAGATTAGTATAATTAATAAATATTTTTTTATAATTATCGGGGTTTTCGATTTTCTCATATCCCGGTCTCCAACACCCATACCCTCCAAAATCTCCTCTGTCAGACTTCTAGCTGCCATTTCTTCTCTCAGTTATACTGTTCATTGCTTCCGAACTCTCCCACGTCTTCTTCTCCTCTCAGGACAGTATTTAAGTATACGAAATGGTCATTAATTCTCATCTATTCTCATGGCATGCCCATACCACAATAATAATTTTAAAATGACAATAAAATGGTAAGTAACACTGATAACAGGAAGTGTATTGAAACATAGAAGATGAATAGACCCAATCGCTAAACATTTTTAAAAAAGTACAAATTTGTAGATTGTGATATATTAGAAAAAAAACAACCCATTTTTAGTATTTAAAAATATTCTTCCAGACTATCCAGATGACTTTAGACGACTTTGGTATGATTGAACACTCGTCAGACTGGCACTGTTTTTTCAAAGATCGAAATTAAACAAAAAAAATAAATGTTATTCGACAATAACGGATATGGGAATGGAAAATTATTTTTCAAGAACAAATAAATTATTTGTCCGTTACAAAATAATATAATATACTACAAAACTAATTTAACTGCAAGAAAATCAGTTATTAAACAGTACTTTTAATGTATTGTTTGTATTTTAAATGAATAATTAAATTAATAATAGTTCGTTATTAATTGATTATGAAGTTAACAAAAGTATTAATTCCCAACTCTACTGCCACTGGCGAAGAGCACGGTCATAATCCGCTATCCCAGCTTAATAATGTATATAAATCCTTCTTTTTTAATTAACAATGCACAACAAATAATGCTTTATAATTAAAGCCCACGGTTAGAGTTACCAGGCATTACTGGTGCCTCGTTTTAATCAGAAGTCGCTCAACACCCGAAAATAGCAGGCATAAACCTTGAATCAACATCAGTTATTTTTAGAAGGCGAAGAGTCCCCCCTCCCCAGTCAAACTGACGGCGGACCCAATATTACAAACTATACAACTATTCCTTCAATCGTTCAAAATTTGAAATTGAATTTGAAGTTCTGTTTAGTACTTATTTTGTAACCATTTGGTGAGCCAATTAATATAAGAGTACTCACATTGTACTATTTTAATATTTTTAAAATGCTTTCTGGTACATCAGTTTATGGATAGGAAAAATATAGTTTATAACAACGTCTTATTTTTATTTAAGTATAATTTCTGTACTTACATAACATAATTAAAATCGAAATATTGGAATATTAAGTAGCTCGTTTTATTTTTTAAATAGATACATTTCCTTTTTTTCCATTTAAATTAGAAACAGTGATATATTTTGTGTAACGGCTTAAAAAATTCCGAAACAGTGGCCTTATGATTTGCCGATTTTTAAGAATATTTAAGATTTAACTGATCGAGCACGACTAAACCAATAGCAGTTCCACGATCCGTCGCTAGGCAACAATGATAAAATATTCCAACTAAGCTGCCACTGAAGCCTTAACTCAAAAATGTCGAGTTAACGTATGTCATTGTTCTTGTGAATGAGCGATATGAAACGACTTAAGGATAATTTTGAAACAAAGTTGAAAAGCCAATTTTTTATTCCAGTACTTATTAAATGTAATTTAGAAACATGGAAGTTGCCAAAGGAGCATCGTCGATAAAACCTGCTCCCTGTCGGAGATAGGAGCGGTCGACCCATAAGCCGCATTGTAAGCAGAGAGAGCCCTAACAATATAGACCCCGAAGGGCAGCCTACATTATGGGTACATTATCCTTGGGGGCCCATATGCCCTTGGGGAAAAACCAAGCATATGCCCCCATGTACATAAATTCCCTGTGTCAATTACTTCCAGAATAAAAAAGAGATTGGTTCCGTATTATCCACTAGATAAAACCCTCGACGGATATTTATTGGTGCATTTTTATTGCTCGCGACTTTTGGACGAGCCAGTGAGAGGATTCGACTCGCTAGCAGTGCTAACTGGAGCGATCAATGGAATCATGATCTAACAAAGAACTAGGAAGTTCAATCGTTCTCGAGTGCTAACAGCATCGAAGATGTAACGGTCTCTATGACGTAGGGAACTTGTTTATTGAAACAAGGAGATATGGAGAACTATTTAAGTTCAAGAACTATAATAAACAATAAGCTTAACATAAAGTAGCCATAAATTTAACAGAAATGTCCCCTTCGAGATTCAAAAAAATAGCTTCGAGACAAAAAATAGCCGCGTTTCCCAAAACTGCGCAAATATTTATAATTGGTGAAATCGTCAGACAAGTAGTCTTTTATCTAATGAAAGAATTGCGGACATCCGAAAAAACATCACTTGCAAAATCCAGTTCTGAAGACGAAGTTAATAGCTATGCTTAATATATAAAAAAAGTGCCAATAATTTTATTCTTATTTAAAATCATCTCCAAAATTATTACAGCAAAGTTGTTCTTCTGACTATTATAAATATAATTTAAAATGAATAAGTTTCATATAATTTACTAATTACTCTAAGCGAAACTTTGCTATAAAAAAGGTGGTGAACCTGTGATTTTTTTTTTTTTTTTAAATATTCTTGTTGTATCTGTACCTTGTCGTCTCGAGCTGAGTTACATGTTTTAACAGTTGATTCGTTTCATTTTAATATTTTCTAAAAATATATGTTACCGTGAGCGTTTGGTTATACATTTGGTTATTGGGTATAGAAAAGAGAATGGAATTATGAGCAATGAGTACATTTCGATAATCATTTCATCAAGAAATAAAAGTATCAACTAACATATCGAAGTATAGATGATATACGTTTTTCGAAACATTAATTTCTAAATGAAATGATAACCGAAGTATACCAAGTTCCCATAATTGCATCCTCTTTTCTATACTAAAGCTCGCGATAACTTGTGTCTTTGGAAAATATTGGGGTGCAGTCATAAGGAAAACGAATGAAAAGTTACTTGGTGTGACTCAACTCGAAGCGACAACCTGCCGAATAATTATACCTTTGAAATAATAAAAGTATTATTTTTATTCTGATTATCATTACAGTGAGCTCTAAGTGTATCACGGTACACTTTATCCAATTAACGATCATTTGTGTTTATGACCATTGCTGATCTGCTAACTGTCATATAAGAAACCATATCCTGTTTTGAGTTAAAAAATAAGTGGCCAGCTTAGCCACACCTGGACTATAGCTATTGCTTTCATTGGAGTGTAGGAACTATATTAGACCCAAGTCAACAGTTGTGAATGAAATTGATTCGGTTGAGATCACACTAAACTCCCCGTTTTTATCACTAATTAAGTGAACCCACTCTATAGAGCCTGGGTAAGCAAGCATGTGGGTCTACAGGACTCACTGTAGTGTAGCGATTCAGGACTTATAACAGAATAAATAATTCATCTGCCACAACTGTTCTCGAACTAGGGACCTGCAGATCAATACTCCAGCAATTACATCCGATGACAGAGAAAAATGCATGCTTAAAATAATAATTATGGAACTTTTGGGCGGAACAGCCTAAAACGTTGAATTATAAGAAAATTTCAATAAAAATGAATTGTAACAATAACTTGATATAGGTCGTTCCATGTAGGTCTTCATCTACATTTCTCTGAGAATGTCTCCGATGGGCTTTGTACAGTAAATTATTAAATTATTTCATTCGTAATGTTAATTATTCATGTGATGCCCCTTGATTAATCGGGTGTGTCAAATTCAATTTTATTTATAGCAAGGGATTAAGACGGAAAACTAATGGATTTATAGCGGTTGAAAAAATTTTAATATAACCCCTAACATATCACTTTTTTTGCAAATAATTTAATAAAAACCTGATATGGTTACGACTTTTTAGTACTTAAGTAGTTATTAACACGTTTAAACTGAAGAAGCTGCTGTAACATCAAAGGCTTATACAGATCATAAATAAGCAATGAAGCTTGTTTTTTTGTTGAAAACTCGGATTCAATATTTTCACATGTGTAACATAATATAGGGCCTTCCTATATGTTTCAAATGTAGGTAAACGAGAGAAAAAAATTACTTAATCGATTAAAAATAAATTAATAAATATTTCGTTATTAACTATAATCAAAAACTTATAACTATATGATTCCTTCATTAAAAAACACTCAACTAATGTGGATTTATTAAAAAAAAAAAAACACCTCCCCGGCGGGGAATCGAACCCCGGTCTCCCGCGTGACAGGCGGGGATACTTACCACTATACTACCGAGGAATGGATATCACTTGTTAAAACATACATTATTAAAAAGTTTAATTAAGAATAACATAATTATTAAGAACGTAGAAAAAATTCCAACGAAAAGCCTTTAAGTCTCCAAACTAAAACAGATATTGAAATTATCTGAGCAATATTTCGCCTGTTCAGGCAACCTCAGGGTAGAAAGAGAATGACAACAAAACAAAACACGAATAATTCACCCAAGAAATTTTTGTTACCAATATTAATAACATAATTATTTATAATATGTTTAGTACTCTAGGATTCATTACATTTTAAAAATAAGGTCACCTATGGTCTAGTGGTTAGCTTAACAAACTACTAAACCCAAGATCGCGGGTTCGTAGCCCGGCAGGTGGCCCTAGGATTTTTTTAAGGGAGTAAAAAATCCTTAGTTACGCCGTCCTTCGGAAGGGACGTTAAACGGGGGTCCCGAGCCTGTACGATGTCAGGTACTCGTTAAAAATCCCTATCCTAATTGAACCTGGATAGGCAAAATTTAGAGCTCCCACTGTAGCATCGTCCGATTAGCCATAGCAGCATAAAGTGACTTTAAATGAACAAACAAACAAACAAACATTTTAAAAATGCTTAAACGATGTTGGACTATTGTGTTCTCTTACAGGTGTTGATTTCGGAAAATATTCTCTTTTATACATTATACATTTATTTATCTATATATTTATAGCAGTTCCTGGTAATTCTATTTTTTTTTATTTAAACAAATACAGTGAAAAAATCTGAATAAGTACTGAAAAATATAATGACATAGTGTTACTTAAAATTGTTTATTCATAGTTGATTAATTTTAATCCTTTTTTAATCAGGGAATTTTGTATCTTGTGTAGCGTTGAAGGTAGAATTTTTATTAGAACGGAAGCTCAGTTGAGTTAAAACAGTTGCAAGTAATGTTTCTGACATGTTATCTTTTATAAATGCCTTTTATGTGCACTGTCACAGCTTGTCTGTATATTAACCCGCTATATTTTCTTTTTTCATTACTAAGGACTATCTAAGACAATCTGCAAGCTGTGATATCGGAGTTTTCCTTTGGCATTACTTAGGTTTTTATTTATTAATATATTATTTTCCTTTATCCTTACTTCTTATTATGTCATTTTTTCTATTCGGCATATTGACAATAGTGTAAACTTCTGGTATCATTTTTCTTCAAGATTAGTTTTAGATATAAAAGAAGAAATAAATGATTGAGAGGAAAATAGTTGACTGGAAGATCTAGTGTGGGATATAGATAGTCTGGGGGTGCAGTCAAAAAAACACTAAATAAAACCAACTCATAAAAAATAAATTATAAATAAGTAATGAAATAAAATAAATAATAAATAAGTTTGTCTTATTTATTGTTTTTTGACTGAAGAAATAAAGTTTTGCCATCTCTAATTTGCCCTATGCCTTTAGTTCTTCAAACAACACTGCTTTTATAAAATCAATTCCCAAGAATATAATGTTTGTAACTCAAAAGCGTTCACAAAGGAGGAATTATTATGTCTCACCTTCGGAATTTATAGAAACAAGGTATGATTTTCACACTCAACAAATAATATTTCAAATAATGTATATCCACTAAAATAACTAGTCAATATAATAGAAATAATAAAGTAATAAACACATTTGAAGATTATAAAGATGTGTTCACAAATTATAACGTTCCTTCTTATTAAATACCTGTCCCCCAAAACTTATACTACAATTATACTATTATAATTATAAATTATAATATACTCATTACGTTGGATTTTTCTTCAATAATATTGTATTTAGTTATACTTCATACTATCTCCAGTTTCAGACAATGGTTGAAACTTTCCATTATGACGGTTTGTTTTTATTTTAGGTATACAAAAAGAGAAAGAGAAAAAAAGGCACATTGCGGTTAACACATTGATACGGACCAGCTTCAAGGCGCCATTTAGAAAACAAGGGCACAAAATATTTATAATTAAGTGTGTTTAAACATTGATAAAGCCGGGGGCATGGAATGGGTATTGTTTATTCAGTGGAAGGACAAATTGGCAACTAGGAGTTGCTCTCTGAAAAGAACTTATAACGAACTAAGTTTGATATAGTTCTCCCGCACACTGGGCTTTTGTATATTTAAGAATGCACTCCGCGAATAAAATTTTGAAATACGCTGCTGATAAAATCATTGCTTCAATTGAATAAAATGATATTACAATAATTTATTATCTATAAATAGTGTAATCTTCTGAAAAATCGATTCGTAACATTTTCTCCGCGAGAAAGCAACAGAAACGAGTATGGAAGATTGAGAAATGGATATGGAACAGCAAATAACTTATTTCATTTGTGCCAACGTTTTGGAATAATTTTTGCCTATAATCAGGGGCTCAAAATAGTTCCATTATATATATATATATATATATATATATATATATATATATATATATATATATATATATATATATATATATATATATATATATATATGCGTGTGTGTGTGTGTGGAAGAAAATGGTCTGGGTGCAGGTAAAAAATTTCTTTTAAGCTGGAATAAATGTTAGTTAAAGAGCCAACGTTTTGACCAACATTGCAGGTCTTCTTCAGGACTGTCGAGGGGGGCGGGGTTGTCCGCTGTGAATTCGCCACTATCACATATGTAAAATGTCTTGGGATCATCATCTCTATCGAAAATCATCTCGAATGCGTCCACTTTCTTCATGAGAGTTTGCAACATCCTCCAAGCTTCCGCGTTCAGAGAATAAACAGCATTTAACCAGTCTTACTTTTATAGGAATAAGCAAGATGTATTGAAAGGATCATTAAGTAATTAGTAAATATGTGCTGAAGTAGGTTCGCAGAACTTGATGTTTGAGCTTACCAAAACACTTGCACGACATTACAATTCATTACTCTCCTCCTCCCAATATTTTCTTGTTTCCGTTTCACCTTCAATATTTCCAGTAATTTAATTTAAAATAACTTTTTTTTATTGTTTACTTTAATTACAAGTATTAGTGTACTACTATTCACTACTTGATCAATGACTCTGTATTCTTTTCTCGCTTTTATGTAATGTGCTAATGTTACCCTGACCTCCGTCCCTAGCCACCTGTACTTCTCAAGTACCGACGCCTGAAGTACGACACAACTGTATGAAGTTCACTCTGTTTGTTTCACAAAATACAATAGGAACAAAACATCTGTCAAAGGTTATATAAACAAAAGCACAATACAACCCCCTCTAGTAAAAACTAAGAAAGCGGTGTAGCTTCGTGAGTAATATGTGGAATTAACAGACCCCACTCCTCCCTCCAGGGGCACACTCAGCCTCTATAATGTGGGAACTCTTAATTCGGGAAAAACCGAGCGGTTGAGCGTAATATCAGACAAATCATCTCCCTCCATAATCGTTGTCTATGAAAAAGTACGGTCTCTACCATGCACTTAAACTAAGACTCGCACATGGGTTGTAGTGGTACAGGTTTCATTACTATAAATCTATTTCGGAAATAGAAATTTCGTTGAAAAGTTGAGATGTGCGTCGGATGGCCTGGAAATCTCGACGGCGGTGTTTGTGAATGTTGTAAGCTGGTGTGACAGAAACTCAGTCCGCGAGAGTTTTGGACGGTGGTCGATCGGAATAAGCCGATTCCCAGGTTTGGTCCGACCCACAGCTACTTGGGAATTAGTGACCCACCACATGTAGCATCAGATTACCACTAGGCCCGGTCTACCAAACATACTCTGCTTTAGTACATTTAACGGATTTTGTAAATTCAAGCTGTAAATAGCAGCTGTTTAAAAACTAGTAGAATACTTGAAAAAAAATTAGAGCTTTACATTTATAAATCAAACAAACTTCAATGAGCTAGCCATATCTCCTTTAATCCTTTTATCAAGTGTATCTTCTGGTTTCGACCTATACTCTTATAGCTTAAGACTTAATCGAAAATTTTTTTGATCAGCCTCTTACTGTTCATTCTGACCATGTGGCCATAGAACCAGTCTCCTGGTCTTGATGATTGTTTTAAAATCTTCCAAATTTCTGTATATTACTTCTTGGATTTACGGCTGTACCCCTCTTTTGTTACATTGGGTCCATGAATCCTCCTGAGAATTTTTCTCTCAATCTTCAGGACTTTCTCCAGAATCGGAAGGCTGACTGTTTCCATACCATATAGTATTGCTGGTCTTACTACTGTGCAGTAGTGCCTTATTTTTGCATTGGAGGACAAATTTGTCTATTACTATTACTTATTCTTATTTTTCTTTATTGTTTTAAGAGACAAATAAAACACATTTATTTTAGAATATGAAATATTAAAATATGATCAGTATCAAGCATATATTGTCTTTAATTATCTATGCATTGAAGCATTGAATGACTGATTTTACCCCTAACCAACCCTCATACTAGCACCCCTTTCCATGGAGCATACCTAGGGGAGGTTTATGTTAGTGACCTTTTTTTATTGTGTGTGGGTGAGTGTAGTGTGCTGTAATTGGTGTGAATGTGTGAGTGTCAGAGAACTGTTCCCTCAACCTGGAGGGCCAGTGACATTCAAAAATATATAATTTTTTTTTCTCTTTATATTTCCATCCACACCTTTCAAATACAAGTAATTCACAATCAGCAGATTGGCTGACTGAAAAAAAAAAATACAAAATGACATGGAAGGCATGACGAAAAAAATATATAATAAACTTTAGATATTGTATTTAATTAATTTCATGTAAAGAATTATTCATCATTTTTATAAACTGAATTTCAGTGGCTGATTGTTTTAAAGTTACTCTAAATCCAGATGAAAATCATTTTAATTAATAGTCATTTAGTTGATTGGTAGCGGGTTAACTCAATTTTTAGAGGACTGTGTTGCTGTCAAAGGTCTCAGGTTCCAACCCAGCTGTGGCAGATATATTAATTAATCTGTAACATCCATGGATGGTACCTGTGGCATCTAAAGACCCTCCTGGCACGTCCAGCCTCTATAAAGTAAGGGTACCCTTAAATGAGAGAAAAAGCCTGGTGGTTGAGTGTGGTTTGGTAAAAATCACCTCCTAGTATGACAGTTGTCCTAGAAACAGTAATCTTTGGCATCTACTGAACTCAAGACCCTCCACGTGTTATAGTGTTTTTTTATAAGTTTTTTATAGCTTTAAATGCATTATATTATTTTTAATTATGTAAGTAAAGAATTAATTACTATTTATATATACTGAATTCCATCGGCTTGTTGTTACAAAGTCACTTGTAATGCAGATGAAAATAATTTTAATTAATAATTACTTAATTGTTTAGAAAAAATATTGACAATAAATTGCAACAAATTAAAATTTAACTTAAGCAAATAGTATGGTTATTTGAATTAAGCAGCTGAATTAGTTCAAAAAGAGCACATGAAGAGATGACAAGTACTAGTACATAAAGACACTATTTTTAATTTTATCATATTTATGTACACATATAGTGTGTGGTAAGTATTATGCTATATCATCTAGTTTATCTATTGATGATGACATGGAGGCTGAGAATATTAGATGTCACCTTAGTAACCTCTCCAATGCAGTGGGGTCAATTCGAGTTCTCCCTGGACAAGTTGAAATTTCTTCTTTGGTGGACAAACGCAATGAATTTTAGCCTTACCACTTTGGTTAGAATGGTTCCTAATCGTGGTAAGACAGGTGTAGAATGAGACATTTTCAACATTAAAAAAAAAAAAAAATACATCCATAATCAATGTCACTTATGGCAGTAGAAATATCAGCAAAATTTTACTCCACAACTTACAAAAAAACATTAGCTTCTTAACAAATAAAACTCTACCAATCATGCAATGTAAGAAAGACAATATTTAAGATCATAATACTTCAAACACACCTTAATTTGGTATGATATGTCGGAGGTAAGGAGGTAATAAATTCAGTCAGAAGCTAGTATTACAAAAGACAAATACTAGATAGCAGAAAATTTGAAAAAAGTAAAAATATTACTTGTTAAAATCATTATAATTAATAATAAAATAATAAAAATTAAATAATACTTATTATGCGAATGTTGAGAAGAGTTAAGGGCAAAATCAGATGTAATGAAACAAGGAATCATAAATTACGGACTAAACTGGAAGTGACACTTATAAAACTATTTTTGCTCAAATCGACTGGCCATGTCTCATGAATGTCAGAAGAATTAGTCGAAACTTATTGAGTAAAAATAGTGTAAAGGCTTTGTAAAAGGCCCGAGAAAAGCCAAGAGGGTCTCCGATATGATGCGTATATACTGTATACTGTTTGGGAAAAGGGTATTAGTATTAAGCTCAACAAATAGGCTTCTTATTCTAATATTTGGTAGAGCAGGCATGTCAAACTCAAGTTAACCCACAGCATGATGAACATTTATGAATTTTCATAAAATGTTATCAAAGAGAAGATTGAGAAATATGTTATTAAATCTGCAGTATGTTTTAATATCCTGCACCAATAATTTAATTTCAGCTAAATAAAAATTATAATCAATAACTTTGCTCAATCAATCAATAGCATTATGAAACCCAATATATTGTTGTTAAAACTTCAACGTTATAATCTAATCTAACAACAAAGCACACAATAGAAGTGTACGAATTATAACAAAAAATACATACAAGTTCAAAATGTTTACAAACTTTTCTAGTTGTCAGCATCATTGACCCAATTCTTGATTCCACATCAGTTTCTGTTTTGCATGTCCTAGATCAGAAGACAGTCATCTTGAAAAGGAACTGCAGCAATAAAAATTAATATATGATTTCGATATTGATTTTGATTGAGATTAATATTTTAGATTTCAAAGAAGATTACAATATACACTAGATATTGATTTATATAACAATACATTATATTGAGTTAGATATAAAAAATATTGGTTTCCAACAAAGTATATAGTTTATTGTTAATACTACTATTATTATGTTAGTGCTATAACCGACTATAATAATAATCGTTATAAGCGAGTCCTATCCTCCTCTAACACTAATCGCTATGGTCTTCTATTGCTGGCCGTTGATAGTTTATTCAAGTTATAAATATATATGACAAGAGAGACATGCAGGGCTTTAAAAGTTTCTGCAAAGAATTCCGGAATGCCGTCAAACAAATAGAATCAGGATAAATTAATATAATTACAGAAAACTTCAATGCAAAGTTTGAGAGACAAGTGAGTGAAGGGACAACTGGAAATAGAGACTAGGTCAAGAAACAACCATGGAAACTTATTCAGTTATGAAAAGAAATTGAGTTGACAGGTATAAGCAGTATGTTTTAACTACCAATCAGGTCTTCGACAAATGTAGATCACCCAAAAATAACAATGATCTCATAATAAGGAACCAAATAGATTATGCGATGGTCTATTGTTAATTACCCAATGTAGTTTAATCGTTGAAGACTTTCCCTTGAACCAATATTAATTCAAAGAAGTACTATTTCTTCCAAGATTGAAAGTGTGCAAGAGGAAAATCCAGAAACACAAAAACAACATCCAGAAAAAAAATCAAATCAACATAAAACTAAGAATGAAGAATTAAATAACAGAAAAACTGAACAAAAAATCCAATAATATAAGGCATATCAGAGATTTACTTTATTATAAGGAATCTTTGATAAGATGAGATAACCATAAATGGCAAAAGAATACTTAACCTGAGATATGCGGATGAAGAGATGCTTCTGGCAGACTGCTGAGAGTCTACAGCGTCTCATGGAATATACATAACAGATCTCATGATAGAAAATAACATAACTTGCATATTCAATAGATGCAACAGAATTTGCAGTTATGAATCAGAGTACTCAGACGTTACATTTTCTCAGTGTTATAATAGAGATCAGAGGCATGGGCACTTATGGATTCTTCAAACAAACATTTACAAGCCTTCGAGTTATTGCTCAGAATTCCTGGGGTTCAACACGTCAGAAATAAAGCCATACTATATATAACGTTCACAAACCCCCTAAAATATTGGCAATCAACTAAAGAAATAAAATGACTTACTTTGGTCATGTGATCAGTACTCCCTACTGCAGTTAATCATACAGGGCAATATATAAAATAATATAATATTACAATTGTCCAATAAAACTCTAAAAGTGTGGAAATTTAATAATTATAACAGAAATTAATCAATAACACCACCTTACATATTCCTTTTTAGAACATAGTTAATGTAAGCTCTTTTAACAACTTTCTAATGTGATGAATATATATATATATATATATATATATATATATATATATATATATATATATATATATATATATATATATATATTTTAAAATTTATTAAAATACATATATTTATATAGAATCATCTTCTGAAAATGGTTTTAACAGTAGTTATGTAACGAGGCTCTGGAGTAGTTTCATGCCAGTTTTCACTATAACAATAAACTCGAGTGCAATTAAGAGAATACAGTCATATTTCTAGTAAGTGCATCACGAACAACAATATAAAAAAAGAATTTGTTGTTTCTTCTGGTTTAGATTGTGTTAATAAATTTTTCGCCAATGTTTCGCCAGCCATGCTGCTGACTTAAGATCATCTCAGCCCTGAAGAAGTCAGCAGCATGGCTGGCGAAACATTGGCGAACAATTTATTAACACTATCTAAACCAGAAGAAATCAACAAATTCTTTTGTAATAATAGTGGCCGTGGAAACCTAAAAGAGTATTTACTATAATAGTTATTCAAATTAAATTATACTTATCTATAAATTTTACACAAGTTAGAAGAGTTATTTAAACTATATTTAAGTTTAAATTGAAATGAGACTTTATTCTGCTTTCATTTCAACTTAACTTAACAAGTGTATTAGACATCAATGTGATGCTTTTTCATACTTGTGAACTATCTGAAAAGATAGTTCAGAAATATGAACAATTTTTTCTTAAAAACTAAGTCGTCCAGGAGACTACTGTCAGTGTTTTTGTACAATGTAAGCATTTAAATATTGTACTATAATATTAAGTTGATAAACATATTGCCATTAAAATCGAATAAACATTTATGACCATATAAATATACTTCAACTTACATGAAACTGTAATGATTCCAAAATAAATTAACTTGATATTTTATGGTTCCTGTAGTGTATACGGGAATAAAACCAAGCACTTAAGTTGATCTCGAGTAAATCATCTGCCTTCCCAACCGTTGGCTTAGAAACAGCTATCTCTAGCCACAGGAATCTCTCTAAACATAAATATGAATGAATAAGATAATTATTATGTTGAACAGAAGAGTTTTAAAAAAAAATGACAAAAATGTATCAGTAAAAGTATTACACTTGCATAATAGAAATAACAAAATTGAGCGCATAATGTCTTAATTTATTTCATTTTTACATTAGTTATAAATAAAGAAAGAGGTAAAAGCTGCACTCAGAAAAAATATGACGTTTTATATAACCATTGTTAGTAATGATAAATTATAATTGTGGAAGAAAATGGTCCGGGTGGAGGTCAATAAATTTCTTTTAAGTAGGGAGAAATGTTTATTAAAGAGCCCTTTTGACCCACGTTTCGATAAGTAATAATACTTCCATTTTATTAGATATATATCACCTGTGAATTATACATGTAATTAAACATAGAACAGAAAAGATTAAAATTGTTGGAAGGAGCAAAATATCAAAATGATATGTGATGCATAACACTTAAAGTGAGTTTATTAATATGCTTACAGTTTCAGTTCCTTTGGTATAACTTCAAATTATATTTATGCTCTGGATTTCTTTGTTAAAAATATGTCTGAAATCATGATTAATTGTAGACACCAGCTTCAGGATACCTAATACCTCACTAATTGTATTTAAAACTAAAGATTACTATTTAAAGTGGGCAATCAACTATTAAATGCTACTATTTAATGATTAAATAGGGATATGCAAGTAGAATTGCTAGAACATCAAGAAAAAATGAGTATTAAGCTTACACTATTTATATTTCAAATTAGATACTTACCATACTTTACTTACTTTAATTGTCTGAAAGCTTTTGTTTGATTATAATATAGAGAGAATATCAGTAATTAATAATCCGCTAATTCAAACTTTTAAAAATAAAAAGAAAGACAAACTTTGACTAACTATCCTTTTTACATATGAATTATTTAATGAGTCATTTGAAAATGAATCATGGCTGACTCTTGGTGCAGTTATTGGCGGAATCTCGTATTCAATCCTGATTATTAAAAATTCTTTATTTTCAAATCTTATTTTAATAGCGCAAAAATAATCGTTAATTATTTTTTATTTGATTCCTTAATAAAGTTTTTAAATAAAGGTTTAATAAAATCAATGAATTATGACATTTGTGAAAAGTTAGAAATATACAAAATTATTGAAATGATAATTTAATAGTTCGACGGAGTTAAATTTAAGTTATAATAATTTTTAAAAGTAATATAAATACATATTAGTTAATGATTTAAACTAATTAAGAGAAAATTATAAAAATATTTAAGTTCTGCGAGGTTGGCCACTGCCCATGGAATGTTCAGTTTTGCCGCGATGTGAATCGTGAAACAGGTGAAATCCTTATACGATTATTAAAAAGTAAGTAATTAACTGAATTTAAGCTTTAAAAACTAATTATCATATAATTTTAAATAATTATAAGTTGTCGAGCACCATCTGCTATATACAAAAGGAAGATTAATACATTTTAAGTTAGTTTTATCAGTAATTTAAGTAGATCTAATATTACTATTAGCTCTATCTCCATTTAGTAGGAATTTAAAAGAGTTAAACAATGTTTAATGATGATTTTATTATTCATGATTAATTCTTTATTATTAAAGAATAAAAAAATAAAATAAAGATGAAAAGCATAACATTAAGATGCATCAGATTTTTTTGGAATAAAGTTATTATTATATTAAAGTCATTAAAAGCCTATTATAATGAACAATTATGGCCGCCATCTTTTCCCCATTACAAGAAAAGGAGAAAATTATATATTTAAAACAATTTTAGGATAAAATCATAACAGTCTTAGTAAATTCATTAGCCAATGAAATTTTGTACAGCAAAATTAATGGAGTCTTTTGCAGCGTCTTAAAAATCAAGGTAAAAAATAGTCATTATATAATATATAACAATATCTGAATATCCAAACATGTTAAATCATGTTCGGATACAAAGGTAATAATCACATCATATTTATAATATTGTTTTTCATTATTTTCGAATTAATTAAAATTGAGATATACTTTTAAACTGTTATAAATTATTGTTAATAAAATTTAGAACTTCTTACATCTTGGGAAACAATTACAATTTTCCAATCTATTTTAGACAGTTCGTTCATAATTTCAATGCGTAAAATATCACGTTCAAGCATAGTGCTAACAAATACTCTAAATATCAGAATAATAAATCTTTTGTACCTTTTTTAACTTACAATTTATTTGGTAGAGAAAACTAGATGAAAATCCATTTTAGTATTTCTTAGGGCTCTGAAATGTCTGAATTTAATTTCTCGAAAACGCTTATTAAAAATAAAAATTGGTGTCTGTTCCGTATGTTGTCGCTTCGAGTACAGTTACAAAACAGTTTCAACTGTTTATTCCTGTCATTATTAATATTTTCCAAAAATACAAGTTATCTTGAGTTTTAGTAAAGAAAAGAGAATGTAATAAGTAAATTTCGGTAATCATTTAATCAAGAAATAAAAGTTACAACTATTATATCGAAGTATAGATGATATATGTTTGTTGAAACGTTCATCTCTAGATGGAATGGATACCGAAATATTCACATTTTCCATAATTACATTCTCTTTTCCATACTAAAGCTCATTATAACTTGTACTTTTGGAAAATATTAAAAGGATAAAAATGAAAAGTTAAAACTTGACCCAACTCGAAGCGACAACCCGAGGAACTTATGCATAAACTTTTATACTGTTATAAATTATTGGTAATAAATTTTAGAACTACTCACATCTTGAGAGAAATTTAAAATTTTCCAATATATTTTAGACAGCTCGTTCATAATTTCAGTTTTTAAAATATCACGTTCAATCATAATGTTAATACCTACTCTAAAGTTTTTTTAACTTACCATAATTTCGTAGGCAGAGATAATTAAGATGATAATCCAAGCACTTCTTGAGGCACTGAAAATTCTAAATTTAGAATCTTGAAGCTACTTATTCAAAATAAATATGCATTGGATATAAAACTACTATGGAACTAAAACGCAGATCCACATCAGACTAAAACTGTATCTCAACTGAAGCCATAACTGACGGTTTCACAGGAAATTCTATTATAGCAGGCATCTTGAAGGCTTATGACGGGAACTGGCTAGCCTGTAGCAATCGGAATACCAATGGAATGTTCGCTTCGATTTGTCTTCGACGCCCCGAGGAGGTCTAATGTGCCTTTACATTGAGTTCTATATAGTCTTCCCTTCTATCCGTAGACTCTATTTCCTAGGTTCTTACTTATATCAAACCATCAACTCACAAAATCCATCTTATAAATATGGTCTTCTACAATTCAAATCTACTATCCAATCCCAGGGCACAAGATCTCGCCCTTCCGATCGTTATATACGTTCCCATAGAACCAAAACTTTTGAGCTTTCTTTCTCGCCCGTTCTATCTCTCTTTGGAACTCACTCCCACTCGATATCCGTCATGCGACTTCTTTAACCTCATTTAAATTCAAACTTTTCCTACATGTTCTAAATTCCCAAACAGATGGATGGTCAATAATCAATAAATAATTTATAGATATATTCAACTTAATCGATTGAAGAATTACTGTAAATATTCCTCACTCATAATGATATAAATTTTTATATTATTAGATCCTATTATTTATTCACTTATTTTTCTATAAGCCTATTTCTTTGTTTGTAATATTTTTTTATTTTATTTTTTTTGCTGTATTACATTTTCTAATTCTCTACCAAAACATACCTGTTAGTTATTTACTTACAAGATATGTAAATATTGTTTTATTCTAATAATGTAGTCCTTTGGTCAAATATATATTTATTTAATTTTGTGCATTTCTGTTATTCTTAAGGGACCTGGTCCCAGAATAAAATTAGTTTTCTATTCTATTCAATTCTATACCACTCTTAAATGCAAAAGTAACCAACTGAAAAAAAACTTATTGTTAACAGAATTGGTTTCTCCAATGGAAAGTTAAAAATTATATCAGAAAAATTCAAATATCAAAATTCAAACCTACATTAATAAACCATTATGCATTTTAAAATCATTAGTCGGATACAGATTCAAGTTTTCTGGTATACATTCTGAAACGCAATTAGCATATTAAATTACAAACTTTATGAATTCATTTTGTGCTCTTAGATTTTTTTTTCGTTTTGTATAAACCCAAATATGAAAAAAGAAACATACGAAATGGATACTGAGAAATGAACATGGATATACACAATAAAAGCTTCGGACAATCTGCGAAATAATTACCAAAGCATCTCATTGCATTTGGAGCCAAATATAAAATGGCAAAAAAAAAAAAAAACCTAGAACCTCTATTTATAATCATAACAGGCACGTAACAAAAATATTAAGTCTCAGTTATTTAAGAGTTGAAAGTTATGGACTTGTTTAGAAAGCATTTAAAAGTTTTTAAGTACACCTTTTACTTTTGGCTTGGGGGGGAAAGACACCTGCTTTGTGATTCATTGCGCGTTGCATTTAATATTTCTTATAAAACTTTAAGAATACCAGTTTTGAAGATTTTTCATCAATCGCGTCTTCTATAAAATATAATCCAGATTTCAGGAGTCGTAATTTCCTTTCGTCGTTTATTGCATAGATACTGTTTAATGGGATTCTGTGTTATTTATACTTTATTTTTCAGTTAATAAATCATTTTTCTTAAAGATTAAACAGTTCCCTTCTAAATGTAAGGGAAGTTCATTTTCGAAATTAATTAAAAAATGTATAAGGTACTTGTGTTTTAACGCCATCGCAGTTATATTTGCGTAAAGAGCAATCTTGTTTCCATGCGAAAGCAGTTATATTTTATAATAGTTATATTCCTAACAGCTGTTTGTTTGCTGATTTGTTCTAGATTTGTTGTTGATTATTTATTTTTAGTGCTACGAAAATGCGTATTTGGGATTTTCCCAAAACAGAAGAAGATGCAATTTAATTTTTTCAGGAGTGAAATATATTACCGAAAAAACGAAATTGTACCAATTCGCATGAAATGAAACTTTATTTTGGTCAACGTAACTATTGGAATTGTAAATCAGGTGAAAGAAAATAGAGTCTGTTTTCAATCCATATTAAACTGTATATCCGCCCATTTTTCTCCGAAATCCGATTGACTACTTTCTTTTTAAATAAATTATTTTGATTTTTAATTGTTCATGATATATTCCATTATATATTTATTTACAATGATATTTATTAACTAAATAATAATTAATATATAAGTTGATAATATTTATTAACTTATTATATATTAATAATATATATATATTATATATTAATAATTATAATTATGTATCTTTGATATACTTTGTTTTTAAATAAATTCTTTTTTTTTTTTTTTTTTTTTTATTTTTAATTGTTTTTGATTATTTAAAAAAATTAAAATCCTAACCCCAATACATAGATTTAAAAACGTTATCCAAGATAACTGTAAAAAAATATAACTGCTGGTGGCATTAATACGCAAGTTCCATTTATACATATGTAACTATCAATTGCTTCCTTTATATAATTATTGTTATGTTATTTCTATTTTTTCCCCTTCTTCTAAACTGTTTTTTTAAATATTGTTATTGGAGGCAATTCGCAATTTGTTTTCATTATTCGTTTTAACTTTTTCTCACTTATTAAATTATTAGTAATAATTAATAAAATATAATTATATTATATTCTAAAACATAATAGCTTATATATTAATACTAGTATTGTTATTCTGAAGGGTCTTGTTCCAGAATAAATAAAGGCTTTGTTATTATTAAAAGTTAAAAATATTACTTTACTAAGTACTGCTAAGAAATCAATCATGTATGAATATTAAAAATTCTATCCTATTCTTGCATGCATATATATGACCGTATGTGTAACTATCATATCTATTTTCTCAGAGTATTTATATTCACATTTATATAATTTTTTATTTAAATAATGTTTATTCTAGGTGCAGTTCGTTCCGTGTCGTGTTTTTGTGAATGTGTTGTGCATTGCGGTATGATGGATACGTATTTGACCAGCATTATTTATTATAAGCCTTCAAAAGTGAGTTATCTATTTAATGACAATTATTTTTTTACATCACATTGATTAAATAATTACAATTTTATATCTATTTCCTAACAACACGCCATGAGAAAGCCACGAAAAATCAAAACTATATGAGTATTTAAAACTCCCCTCGTATTTTTGTATGTATGTTGTTTGTATATATATATATATATATATATATATATATATATATATATATATATATATATATATATATATATCGTCACATTTATTTTATCATTTATGTAATTCCTATTTTTATTCAAGGTGTCATGTTTTTGTGAAAGTGTTACGTATCGTAGCAAGAAAAATTCGAATTTGCACAGGAAAAGTGAGTTATTTATTATAACGCTTACTACTATTTTTTTACTTTACATTGATTAACTAATTGTAGTTTAATCTGTAGTTGTTAAAAAGGTACTACGAACCATCCACCTCCATATCAGTAATCCATGAGTATTAAAAATTAATTTTATATTTGTGTGCATGTGTTTATTATGTTCGTTTGTTAACAAGGTGCTATAAAAATGGAACATGTTTCAGAACTACATGAGTAATACAATTTCATTTTATAACTTTGTGTTTGTGTACAAATTCAATCTATAGTTTATTATTTTCATTTCAGATGCGGTTTGTGCAGTGTCGTATGTTTATGAACATGTTGTGCATTGTGGCAAGAGGGGTATGTATTTGCCCTGTAAATGTGAGTTATTTTCCCAAGATATTTTAAAATTTATTTTTGGTAATAAATGAAAGTTGTAGAGGTCCTAATTTCGTTAATTTATATAAATAATAACGTTATTTGCTTTGTTACAATAGAGGATTATTATTCCTCTTGATAAACTCATTTTAAATTCTGATTTACCTAAATAAATGTAAAATGAATCAACATTTATCAATTGTATTTTTTTAAAATCAACACGATCTGGATACCATAGTTTGTTATATATATATATATATATATATATATATATATATATATATATATATATATATATATATAATTATATTCTTTATAAATTTGATATGATTCTTTCAATTAAACCGACATACTACCCTGGTAGTTTACCAATTTAATTATGCTTAAATAATATTTATATTTGTATATTTGTTTATTATACCATTCACGAATTCCCGAAATAAAAACACTAGAGATTTACCAAAAACTAAATTTTTATATGTCCATGAACTCACAATTCTATGGTGCATGCACTAATGTTATTGCTTCATTACAATAAATTAAAATAAATAAATGATTAATAATATTTAGGAGATGATACTGTAAGTAATTAATATAATAATACACTTATTAGGAACAATATAGTTTATTTCCTCACGGTCTGATAACATGTCTTGTTTTTCTTAATTGGTTCGGTTATTCGAGGTTACAACTTACAAGGAGGTCTTAGTACAAAGAGATTCTGTATCTTAGTGACTAACTAGATTTAAACAATAATAGGTAGTTCAAGTCCCAATAATACTATTAGGACGCCAATCAAGCAACTTTACAGACGCATCTTAATCTTCGCGACGCTCTCACTTTTAATATTTACTGGATCATGCTTCGCAATTCCACGTCGTGTTACCTCCTACTTCATTACATTAAAATACTAGGGTACTTATGAAAACTATTTCTGAAAAATATTACTCACTTTTGTGAGTACACATGCATGTATACATTGCTTAGAGATAGCCCAGTAGAGATATAAATGAAGAGAATCCTGGAGACCTACCCCATTTACTTAAACACCCATTGTGCTTGGATAAAGTACTCTCGCCATTTATTCCTTCTCGGAGTGGTAGCATTCTACCTGTCGGCTCTAAGCTGTTGCTACCTTCCTTCTGTACCTCCTGATTAACAGTTCTCTCTACATTTCCAGGATAAATCCATTCTTAGAAGGAATAATGACTCCTTTATAGTGTTCTGGGAAATCAGAAGGATCAGGGTTTCATTAGTAATAAAAAATGCGTTTACTTACATTTCATTCAATTGATACTTTAGGTTAACATATGAATGAATCCATAGTAAGTGTTCCAATGAGAGTCACTTCACCATTTTTGAATAGTTTGATGGTATATATTAACTTCGAGTTAAGTCATGAAGAGTTTTAACTATTTGTAAGTTTCTTTTTCAATAGTCAGGATAACAAAAATAATCGTGAGTTTTCGAATTAATAACAGAGTGTAATTATGGGAAATGTGTATATTTATGTAATCATTCCATTAATAAATGAATGTTTTAAAAAACGTTTAACATGTTTTAAAGGATGTATAAAGATATATTAGTCTGTGATGCTTAAGCACATAACTAAATATTTTTTAAAAGTGTATTACTAGCTTAATAGTGGAGCTTTATATCACATAGATCTTCACAATTATAGATATTAAATTCAGGATACATATTGATATCCATTTAAATGCTGAGTATTAATAATTTAAGGGTTAGATGAGATCCGAACGATGAATCATGTTCTCTTGTCAGGTCCACCGACCACCACTGATAACCAAATCTCTATTTAAAGAAAACTATACCACTACAATCCATGGAGGGTGTTGAGTAAAATGCATGATAGTGGCTGTACTGTTTAAACAGAACTCTGGCAACTTATTGTGCAGTGAGTTTTATCCCAAACTAGCTCAACCGCCAGATTTTCATCCAATTAAGGGTATCCACTTTATAGAGGCAGGGGGAGACCCAGAATATGTTTTATAATCGGATTTGAAACCAGAACACTCCACACAACGAGCTCTTCTGATTTCTGTTTATGTGTTAATAAAATAATGTATATTGAAGTTTGAAAATATATTATGTATTAAATTTAAATAGGTATTATGAAAACTATTTAACTTGATTGTCATATAAATGTAAATGAATTAAAGAAATATATGCAGCTTTTTTATGTACCGGTATACCGTGAATAAGTGTTTCTGGAATACCAACTTTTGTATTAATATATATCGATCTGTTCAAAGTCAATGAATATATAAATCTAGCACCCTCTGCAGGTTCGGTTTCAATTTGCCATTTTTCCCCTTATTCCCCCTACCCTACCAATGATTGAAAAAGCCTCTAATGAAGTAGGATCCCCATTTGGACTTGATCATCAGCAGTGATGCAGCAGTGATACCAACATCTGTCACCGATAGAAGAGGCAGAGGTCGGAAATGGATGGTCACTGACTGGGATAATGATATTCATTGCTGAGGAGGCTGTGTTTGCCAAGCACTCCAGCAGCTGTACCCTGGCTAATAGATCCACCTCCGCTCCGCTCTCAAGATCTGTCTAGGAGCTTGTTATATGTAACAGGAAGTGTTAGTGTTGTTGTTGATATTTGTTATATAACATTGTTATCTAACAAATTTATCTTTATCTGAAAATGATTCATTCATTTCATGTAAATACGCTATTTTTATTAGTATAGTGTATATTATTAATACATTAAGGGAATATATTGAAAGATATATAATGGAATGAGAGAAAGACAAATAGATAAAGAAAAAACTACCCAGTGGTAGTAATCGAATCTATAATTATAAATACAAATAAAAAACACAAGGGTCTGACTCAATAGCTGGGTTGTTGCGCCACTGATGATGATGATAAATTTAAATATTATATACATATATATATATATATATATATATATATATATATATATATATATATTATATACATTTAAATGCTATATGTAATATAAAATAGAGGAGTGGTCTGGTTCAGTATGAAGGTTGCAAGGTAAATAATTTTTAGATTATTTAGATTAGGTAAGGAGTGAGTAAAAAACACTACACTATAACCGAAGTTATGAGCTCAGTTCATGGTAGAAAGAGCACTGATTCTAAGCGAACCACTATTATTCCGCAGTAATAGTCACTTCGAGTTGAGTAAACAACAAGTTTTAACTTTTCATTCGTTTCACTTTTAATATTTTCCAAAAATACAAGTTATATAAATATTACATTAAATACAAGTTATGAGCTTTAGTATGGAAAAGAGAATGTAATAAAGGGAAATGTTTATACTTCGGTAATAATTTTAACCATGAATAAACGTTACAACATACACCATTTATAGTTCGAAAATTAAAACTTCATTTCTTGATTAAATAATTACAAAAATCTAATCATTACCTTTGATTTCATTATCTTTTCTATACTAAAGATCATGATTACTTGTATTTTTGGAGAATAATAAAAAAACATGTACGTTAACTCAACTCGAATTGCCAACATGTGGAACAGATCATCCTCTATGGACAAAACTTTCTCCAAATTAAGGATTTCCCCCTATTTTGGCTGAGTGAACCCCAGAACGTTCTCCAGATGCCATATATATAGAGTTTTCTTTCAATAGAGACTTATTAAATATATTATTATTAAAGGATAAAACCATAGAGACAATGGTTTTATCTGAAGATCTACCTTGGTCTCACAAAAAGTCTATAATATGGGAATTGGGAGAAAATCTTGTCATTCAACTATTTGACAATCGTGATATTGGCCAAACCAACTATTTGTTCAACCATTGAATTAAAACTGTACAGTATCTACAATTTACTGAACCCAATATCCTTATGGGTTCGAGTAAAACTAATTTTTATATAAATTAAATTATTAAAATGGAAGACCAACAAGAAAAACAATTTTATTTTCAAAGTTGAATTCAGTAGAAACACTAAGAAACCTTCCAATCTTGAAGCATACATAAATCTTTCTTTATCACGTTGTACTGTTTCGTACTGTTATTATTTTAAAGGAATGATCAGTAATTTAAATAAACTTATTTAATTTACCGAAAACCCATTTTTGATATTTTAAGATACTTAAACTGCTTTATTAAATTGTGCATTTCCAAGCCAAATATTTAACTCTAAATCCTGAACTCTACAAAATAACTGTAGTATGTATGAACAAGGCACAAGTGTAACAAGCAAAAAGTATGAGGAAAATATTTTAAGATCTTGAGGAAGGGAACCATGTGCAAAAATGTCTTGTAATGAAAGTGGGATGGTTAAAATATTTTAGGGTAGCACAAGGATACGTTTATGCAGTTTTATATACAATTTTCACAGGATGAGAAAAAAAAAAATTATTACATTATAATTGGTCTTAATTGTTACTACTTATTTGCAATAATTTTGTTTGAACGTTTTATATTGACAGATATGTTTCCGAACTCCGTGTAGAATTTGAGGAAGTTTTGTTTATGTTTTCTGTTGGAAGTTTTTTATACATTTTTTCTTTCATTTTAAATTATGATTCTCCAGAGATATATTTAAATTTGTACAATTATTTTTATTTGAGACTGGTCTATTGGTACAGCATTTTTATTTTGTGAAATGTAGCAAATTATACAAGAAATAAAAAATAAAAATAAATTGTTTATGTTTAGGATCTGTCCTTAATGCTGAATATAAGTTTTCGAGTATATACTTATTTTAATAATGCATTAGAAGTAGAATAATTTGATAGATCCTTTATTTATTTAAACCAATTGAGAACTAAAAAAGAATTCCGAGGCAGCCTGTTCGAATCAATCTCGCTATGACATCCTTATTGTCTGGCGACAGGCATTTTCTGAATCTCTTCTTCGAGAGATGAATAGAGTTGGGGTTGCGGATAACCGACACATGCCATTCCCAGCATACTCTAGTAATTCGGGGGTGCTCTTTTTGCCATGTCTTCCACCACCCCCGAAATATCTTTCCAGTTATTTCATTAAATCATCTACTGAATGTCTCACGTCTCTTTCGCTTTATGAAATTGGACAGATTACTCAGAAGTTCAGAAGTTATGATGAGTAACGTAGGTGGAAAAAAACAAAACAATTCACTGGGAGAAATTAACAACAGCGTTGTAAAAATTTAGAGCATTTTTTAATGGTATACTTTGATTCTTATTAAATAAATATAAAAAATGTTTATAGGAGTACCATTCTGAATTGAAATTACTCATTTATTAATATTTATAACTGTATGACAATAAAATAACAAGTAAATAGGCTAAGTGATACATAATGACATGAGATAATGTCAAGTAGAGAAGCTACCCACTGGTAGTACTCAAATCACTAGTTCAACTAGGAAGGTCACGTGGCCATCTTCTTATCAGACGCCTCGGAGGAGTACCGGGAATTGAAGAAGAAGCTAGGTTTGAAACTGGAGGGTTAGATACCGGGTTCAGACCAAATCAGCAACAAATGGGACATTAAGGTCATTATGGATAACTTTATTCTTAACAAAATAAGGAGCATTGAGGATTTCACGAAGGATTTTGGATTGTAGGGATTGGATACGAGTGGAATTAGATGGCTTAGTGGAGCCCCAAAGCTCTATTCCAGAGCTCCAAAGACCAATTAGGTCGTATGATGGTCATGTAGATGAGTCTTTTGTAATTGATTAGGAGCTTAGAATGTTTGTCTAGTAAGTGTTGAAGTAGCCTGAAACGTCAAGCGGTATCTATAAATTAAAATTAAAATTCCATCAAAAATTAATTATTTTCCTATTCATTTTTAATTGTTTACAATGCATAAAATGACCCTGGATAAGTTGTATGTATTGTAATATCACTACTTATGTTATATTTTAACCTGGGCCTCTATAACCCATGAAGGATGTTGGGGCCAGTACGTGGTAAAGACTCTTTCATGGTTGCACATGGAGGTGATTTGTTCGTGATCATGCTCAACCGCTAGGTCTCCCTTCCTATTAAAGGGTACAAATATTGTTGAAATTCATTTGGTTAAAACCTATACCTCTATATGTACTTATTCTTTGGCATTTGTTGCACTTCAAATATGTTAGCTCATAGGAACACCTTTCTGAATACCAAATAAAATAATATTTTAAATAAATATAACTGTTTGCATTCAGTCAGCATAAGCCAATTATCTTTTTGTTCTTTTTTATTTATCATTTAAAATGCTTAAACTCTGTGATAACCTGTATGTATAGTAATTTCACCAACTATGTTACATTTTAACCAGTTCCTCTAAAACCCATGAAGGGTCTTGGGCTTATTACATGGTAGAGACTGTAGTGTTTCTTGAACGAAGGTTGTACAGGGAGGTGATTTGTCCGTGTGCCTGCTCGTCCGCCAGATCTTACTACCTATTAAGGATAACCATTTAATGGAAGTTGAGTGAGTACCAGAAGGGATTGTTGGTCCAACAGACTTCATTTTAGGGTGCTTAAATGTTTAAATAATTCATCTGCCACAGCCAGACTTGAATCCAGAACCTTCAAGCATTGCAACTCAACGCTCTGCATACTGTGCTAGCCTGGTTCCTATGTTACCTTTATGCTTTTAGAAAAAACACGCAAATGAGATAACGATTTGGTTCAATTAGATTTATGTTCAATTATTTAATTTTTAAAATACGATACGTTATACCGCATAATTCACACAAAAAAAGTTCTTTGTTGTATGTACGCCCATATATTGAGCTATGTATAAGTTTTTTTAGGATTTGATTTAAATACTAATGGTGGCTCTTATTTGATTAGGTCGCTGAGCTGCAATGCCAAAAGTTCCGGTTTTAAATCCGGCTGTATCAGATAAATGATTTCATCTTATAACAGACATGGTTGAATCCTGTGGGATCTTTTCACCCTCCTGGGCCACAACCTCAGATCACCTCCCTGTGCAACTGTTGTCCTAGGAACAGTATAGTTTCTACCCTTAAGACCCTTCATTAATTGTAAGCTTCTTTTTTTTTATTTGGTTATTTGGCTTAGTTTGACAGAGATGAATATTATCTTGAATACCTGCCAAATGATCATGAGTGTGTACATATTGGAGACGAAGTGCTATTCGCTTGCAAGCCCATGGACTAACAAGCCATCGCCTGGAAGTGAAGTTCCATAATTCAAGCCATCGACTGCTAATTTAGATGGACTGCTAGCATTGGGTAAACCTGCCTGTCATGGATCCACTGCACCATATGCCCCCGCACGTGCCGGCCACGTGCAGCCCGCCGTAGTCCTGCTCTCTCCAGCCTGGAGCACACTCTTCCAGTTCCAGCGGCCCATTGTTAGTCTTTGTCTTAGAGTCTATCCACTTCTGCCTCTCATCAGTCCCTGCATTCTAAATGCTCGCATCCACTCTCTTCCGCCCGTGGCTATCTTCCTTTCATGTCGTGTCTCATTGAAAAAACATTTGAAGCTTCCCATCCCGCTTATCAGATCCTTCATAGACTCCAATCAACTGATGTGGGATAAATAGTTTCTTAATCAGCGAAAGCAATTAAACAACGGCATTCCAAACACGAAATGACGATTTGGTCAGAAAATGCTCCCTAACATATGATTGCTAATATTTCAATTTATTAGGCCATATCTTGAACATTAGAAATTTAAATAAAAAATTTAGTTATGATTGTTAATGTGGAGGAGGAAAAAAGTAGGGATTGTTTGTTTATTTAACGTCACTTTTATTCAAATCGGACGATGCTACAGTGGAAGCTTTAAATTTTGCCTACCCAGATTTAATTAGGATAGGGATTTTAAACGACTACCTGACTTCGTACAGTCTCGGGACCCCCGTTGTACGTTCCTTCCGAGGTATAACCAAAGATTTTTTAGTTCCTTTAAAAAATCCTAGGTTAACCTACCGGGCTACGAACCCGCGATCTTGGGTTTATAAATTGTTAAGATAACCAAAAGTGTAAGTTAAAATGTAACGTTATTCCAAAATTGTAAAATTGCGGTTACACTACTTTCACTCTCTACTGATGATATGTTATTGTTATTTTTAGCTCTACTGCAACCTTTTGTAACATAACTCCTTCCATGCCGTAACTATCACTTCCCAGCCCTATTACTAGATCTTTCATGAAAACATAAATACTATTAATAAATATTGCATTCTATATAAAAGACAAATTTTTGGTAAATTATTTACCTATTCTTATAATAGAAATCACAAACAAATATTTTAATATTCCATAAATTTTGACTTTGACCAAATAAATATTCAAGTTTAACTGGAAACTAGTTGACTGGATAGTTCGAATAATGGATTGAAATTGTTGCAGTCAATGATTTCACAAAATAAAAAATCTTACTTTTATAATTGTTTTATTGTGGTACAATAAAATATTTTTTTCTTATTTTTTGTATTCGTTGACTGCATCTCCTGGTCATTTCAATCCAAATAACCAGATTGAAATGAATAGTTTCTATGCTTGCCTTAATGCCAATATATGTAGTTCATAAAATTAATATTGGATTATTATTACACAGTTGTAAATTAAAAAAACAAACATAAAATTAAGATAGTTAATTTTAAAGTTATTTGTTCCTAAGTCATATATATCATTTATCAAAGGACTATAAACTATACTATAATATTCTTTATTTATGAATATAAATATGATTATCCTTAATGCCGAGATAATATGAAATTTAATGTTTGATACTGTCATTTTGATTAAAAAAATAAATTGTATTGTTGCATTGAAAGAAAGCTTTTAAATCTAACTCGATTAGATCAATGAATGATTAAGTGTTTCCAGTAGAATAAACTATCATTACTTACTAGGAATAGTATCACTGCAAACAACCGTATGGGTAATCTCCTTAAAAGCAAAATCTACTGAAAACAGATGGATAGTGAGTTAACCCGTTGGGATTTCAAATCACATTCTGGAAAACTACATTGCATTAGCTTATATTCTCAACGGTTAAATTGGAAATTAGCATCACATAATTGTCTATACTTCCGATCATTAAAACCCAATATTTTTTTTTATTATGGAGGATGGAAATAGTTGGGGAGTGCAGTAAAAAAAAAAAAGTTCTAGACTTATTTTATATGTGTCCCGACGTTACTTTGTAGGTCACCTTCAGGGCTATGAGAGAAAAAACAAACAAAACATAAATAATTATAAAAAAACATTGCAGTACCAAGAATATAATAACATATACAGAAATAGAAAAGTAAAAAAAAAAATCGTTATGGATATATTATTAAGCATAATGAATAAAAAAATTACAGAATAAATGTAAAGAAGGGTAATAATGTAAACAAAATACAAAGAAAAAGAAAAATGAGAAGGTAAACCGAATGATACAAAATGAAAAAGTATAAATATAAAAAGGTGAGATGTAAAAGTATGAAAAACATAGTTTAATTACCGATATAATATAAAATGTATGATAATAGACTCCTAGAGTGTTACATAAGTAAAACGTATGAAAAATTATACAAAGTATGATGCTAAAGAATTAATACAGAAGAAATATGTAGAAAGTAATGAATAGGAATCTCGTTGAATGACAGGTAGAGATGTAAAAATTTGAAAGTATAAGTATGGGATTTTCTATAAATGTATATAATTAGAATGAAGTTATATTAATACAAAATATGATGTAAATATAGAAGAAACGTAGAGAAATAAAGATATAAAGTTCCAGTCGGGAAAGGAGATATATTAAAAAATTATTATTATTATTATTATCACTGGCTCTACAACCCAGCACGGGTCCTGGCCGCATCAAGGCGTCGCCTCCACTCTTCTCTGTCCCGCGCCAAGGTCTTCCAAGCTCTGGATCCAATGATGCTGCCTGCATCACTCTCGACTTCATCTGACCATCTAAGTCGTGGACGCCCACGTTTTCTTTTTCCATCAACGAATCCAAACAGAAGTCCTTTTAAGATAGCGTTGTCTTCCATTCTGGCCACATGTCCAGCCCATCTCAATCTAGCTATTCTTATGTGCTTCACCACGTCAGGCTCCTGATACAAAAGATACAGCTCTGCATTCTGTCTGAGTCTAAATTGATCACCAACTCTTACAGCTCCAAACATTCTTCTTAATATTTTTCTTTCGAAGAGCAGCAAACTGTTGGCATCTGCCCTGGACAGAGGCCAGGTTTCCGATCCATAAGTCAAAACAGGCCTGATGATTGTTTTGTACAGCATGACCTTGGCTCTTCTTGATATCAGACGACTTCGTAAAATTTTCGCCATCCCAAAATAACATCTATTAGCGGCCAATATTCTTCTTTGAACTTCTGGGCTGGTTGAGCCATCTGCTTTGACCAAAGAACCGAGATAGACAAAATTGTCGACACTTTCAAATGTGTAGGGACCAAACGTGATGGCGGGATCCGATTGTCTTGTAGGGTTAGCCACCATATACTTAGTGTTTACTTGGTTTACCTGAAGACCTATACGCCGTCCAGCATTCTCCAATGCAAGAAAAGCCTGTTGTAGATCTCTCGGTGTTCTTCCCACTATGTCTATGTCATCTGCATAGGCCAGTATTTGGATGGACTTAGTCAGAATCGTACCAGTGACTTGTAACCCTGCGTCTCTTATGACCTTTTCTAGAGCAAAATTAAATAACAGGCACGAGAGTCCATCCCCTTGTCTCAGACCCCTAGTTGTCTTGAATTCTTCAGACAAGTCATTCTGGATCTTGACCTGGCTTCTCGACTCCCTCATCAGCAATTCCACGAGGCTTATCAATTGTATGGGAACATTCATTTCTTCCATACTTTGAAACAGGTTTCCCCTGATGATACAGTCATAGGCATTGCTGAAATCCACGAAAAGGTGGTGGGTCGTTATGTTGTACTCTCTAGTCCTTTCCATAAGAATTCTCAGGGAGAATATTTGATCAATACAAGATCTACCATTAATAAATCCGCACTGGTACATTCCAATCTCTCTCTGGGCATGGGGAAGTAGTCTTTGGAATGCCACATTCGAAAGTACTTTGTAGGCAGAGCTCAGGAGTGTTATACCACGGTAGTTATCACAAAGCATCTGGTCTCCTTTCTTGTGAAGAGGGAGGATAAGGCCAATGCACCAGTCATGCGGGAGAGTTTTGCTTATCCATACACTGTGTAGCAGATCTCGAATTACCTTTATCATTTCATTTCCACCAGCCTTCAGAAGTTCAGCTGGTATGCCATCACATCCGGGTGCTCGATTATTTCTAAGCTTCTGGATTGCAGCCTCAATTTCCTCATCATCTGGTGGGTCAAGAAGCTCACACTCTTTGTAATTTTTGATAGTGTCAAAGCCATAACTATCTTCTAGGGCAGCGTTCCGAACACTCCCCAGCAGACTACCGAAATGGTCGGACCATCTTTCCAGGATCCCTTCTTTATCTGTGATCAATTGACCGTCCTTACCTCTACAAGTATTGGATCTTGGATTAAATCCTTTTCGCTGGGCATTGATTGTCTTGTAGAAAGCTCTAGTATTAGCTTGTCTACTCAAGACCTCAATCTCTCTTATTCTTTCTTCTTCTTTCTCCCTCTTTTTTCTCCTATGCAGGTGTTTCTCCTCCAATCTTAACACTCTGTAATCAGAAACAGCCTGGCGAGTCCTATGCACATTTATCATCTTCCTATAGGCCTTGTTTTTCCTGTCTGTAGCCTCTTGACATTCTTGATCAAACCATGTAGACCTCTGAGGCGGCCCCTCTAAGCCCAGTACTTCTTCAGCAATTTGTTTAATAGCATCCCTACACTGGCACCATATTTTATCAACACCATTCTCCTCAGACCCACGTTCCAAAGCTACATCCAACCTTTGGGCAAACTGGAGTATGTACTCTGGCTCCTGCAGCTTTCGAGTATTTATTCTCCTTGAGCGGGTACCTCTAGTCTTATGTATGTTGCTAATTTTGGCATGGATACGTGCTACTACCAGGTAATGATCGCTATCTAAATTTGCTCCTCTGTATGTTCTAACCGCCATAAGTATAGAACGCTGTCTTCTGCTGATAAGAACATGGTCAATCTGGTTCCTGAAGTTATTGTCTGGAGAAACCCATGTTGCCTTGTAGATATCTTTCCTATCAAACATGGTACTCCCAACAACCATATTATGTGATGCTGCAAAATTGACCAACTTAGTTCCATTATCATTGGACATATTGTGCAGGCTATGTCTTCCAGCTAGGGGCCAAAGAACTGAATCTCTACCGATCTGTGCATTGAGGTCTCCCAAAACTATTTTTATATCGTGACGAGGACATTCATCGAAGGCACTTTCGAGGTTGCTATAGAAAGTTTCCTTTGCTTCTTCTTCCGCCACCTCTGTTGTTGCGTGGCACGAAATTATAGAATAGTTTCGGAATCTTCCTTTAAGTCGTAACTTACAGATGCGGTGGTTAATGGGTTTAAAATCAATAACCATTTGTCTCATCCCACCGCCAACAACAAAGCCTGTTCCAAAAATGTGCTGATCTTTGTGACAACTGTAGTATATGGTGTGATGCTTCATCTCCATAATGCCTGATCCTGTCCATCTCATCTCTTGGATTGCCGTTATCTATCTATCTATCTAATACTTAGACAGCTCATCCAGTAGCATCTTTAAAGATCCTGGTCTATATAATGATCTTACATTCCATGTGGCTAGTTTAAAATCCTTGAGTGCGCCGGGTAGATTCCTTGAAGACAGTCCAAATCCGAGGCTCATTCCTTGATGTTTCACAGCAATACATGTTTTCTGAGGGTGTGGTAGCTGGCCCCTCCGCTCAACCCCCAACCTGGAGGACCAGTAGCTGATTGCGACCCTAGGGCCGGGCGATGGGGTCGCTACTTCCCTTCGCCAAAATTAAAAAAAAAAAAAAATTATAATGCTCATTAATTATGAACTCTTTCTTTATTAATTATAATTAATATATTATATATATTTAATTAAATATATTTTAATATAATATATAATTATATTATATTTAAAAAAAAAATTTGTATTCTTTAATAGTACTCCACTTACCCCTGTTGAACAGATTCGCTACCTGGGACTCAACTTAGACAAACGTCTTAATTGGAACTCTCACACAAGACTGAAAAGACAAGAAACAGCTAGACGCTTCCGACTACTTCAACATATAGGTACTAGACAAACGCTCAAAGCTTCAGATCAATTACCAAAGACTTATTTATGTGACTGTTATAAGACCTATATGGACTTACGGAATTTAACTATGGGGCTCCACCAAACCATCGAATTCCTCTCGTATCCAATCCTTGCAATCCAAAATCCTTCGCAAAATCCTAAACGCTCCTTATTTTGTCACAAATAAAACCATCCATAATGACCTTAACGTTCCATATGTTACCGATTTAGCACATTCCAGATACTTATCATTCCATAATAAACTTCAGACCCATCCAAACCCACTAGTTTCCATCCTTGCATCCAATTCCTTCGCGGACAATCCTCCTAGGCGTCTGAAGAGAAGATGGCCTCGAGACCTTCTATTATAGAAATTTTATTAGAGTGCTGCCAGTGGGTAGTGTCTCTACATGTCCTATCATGTATTATTTATTCTAATAGCAATCGTACTAGATGTATATATTACAGTTGTACAACTCAATAAAATAATTTAAAAAAAAAAAATATTACAAAAAAAATTACAAAAGGCACCCTACCGAAAGATAATATAGAGGAACACATTTTCTTCAAGATTTAATTAAATTAAAATTTTAATTAAATTAAAAATAAATTAGAAAACAAATAACAATAAAAGTTATTATATTTTCATTGCTACTCATTACTCAGAGAGTAATATCATACCCGTATAATACAATAAAATCTTTCAATATTCTTAAAGTCTTCTCCAAGTATTAATTCAATTAGTCTGAAATGAACTTCAGAATAAAAACTTAAGGATTAAATCATTATTTTCGCTTTGAAGTTTTTTCTTCCTATACAGTAGATGTAAGATATAAAAACCAGGTCAATCAATAAAATATTTTTCATGGAGCACTTTAGTTGATGAATACAGTTTGCTTGGATGAATAATCCAAAAAATGATATGATGTATTGTAAAACATTAAATAGAAGGAATCTGTATCTACCAGCGCATTCACTTTAGGTTTAAATCATAAATGAAATTTTTAATTAGATAGCGCAAGACCTCAAGTAAAATCTCCAAGATCACGGTTTCGCAGCTCGGTATTTGGTCTTAGGATTTTTAAAAATAGGCTAGAATTCCTGGTTCTGTCCTCATCGGGAGTAAAATGGGTGTCCCGAGCTTGTGCAGTGTGAGGTCCTCGTTATAGATCCATATGCGAAATATACCTGGTTAGGCAAAAGTTTGGGAGCATCGTCCAATTAGCCATAGCAGCATAATGTGACGTTAAATGAAAAACCTAACATATAATCTTAGGCTTAATTATTGTCAACAACTACTACTTTTTTTTGAAAGATTAATTCAGGATTGCATCTGTGAAGTAGTGAGTCTAATAATGAGTGTAAAATAAGGATAAATAACAAATTAAAAATTAATTAATATTAAATAAATGTTTTTCATATAATCTTAGGCTTGATCATTGTTAACACACAATTCAATTTTTTTCTTCTTTAAACAGATAGAAATCTAGATTCGGATAAGCAAAATTTGGGACTCTCACAGTATCGTCCGATTAGCCATGGCAGCATAACCTTGCGTCAAATGAGTAAACAAACAAACGTTGATTTTGCAGGGAGCAGTTATGTCCTTGGTCACGCTCAACCGCCAGGTAATTCCGAGTTAAGGGTATATACCTTAGAGTGTAGCCCCAGGAGGATCGCATGAATAACCTATACGAAATATAGTCATGTTCTTTAATTTAAATTAAAAAAAAAATGGAATGGTTCAATAAGTTTCATATTTGCAATATTTCAATTTTAGTATCGTTATTTCAATGCAGAAATTGCAGTGAAATAGGATTAAGACATTTCTTTGTAAACTATAAATTATTTTTTATTCATCCAAACAACCTAAAAACATACCGGAAATAAAAAAAACAAAAACGATTTCATTATTTTATTTTTATAGTTGGGCGTATTCGTATTCGCGAAAACGAATACGAATATCACCCAAAGCAACTCCAGCTCTGAATACGGAAAACGAATATATTTGTATTCGCAAATGTAAATACGAATATTCGTATATGTATTCGGTCCAATAAATACGAATAATCGTATATTCGGTCCTATGAATACGAATATTCATGTATTCGCCAAAAAATATGTGAATGTTCGCAGGAAAATATGCGAATATTCGCTTATTCGCAGAGAAAATTTGCAAATATTCGTGTACTCGCAGCTGAAATACACAAATACGTTCGTATTTACTTGAGAAAAATACGAATACGTTTGTATTCGCTACCAAAATATAGGAATACACATGTATTCGCAGGAAAAAATAAAAATGCAGGTATATTTTTCAACTAGTAACTATAATTCAGGCATTCCATGGCCAAACATTATTATTGTTGTATTAACTTTTAGGCTAATATTTTTATTTTTTTTTCTATTTTTTTTTTTTTTTAAACACTTTATTCAGACATTACAATCTGCCACTTGTGGGCAATAAGTAATGGTGCTATGAAGCTACAACCATTCCATAACAAAACAAAAAAAGTGGTATAAACAAAATAAAATAAGTCTAGATAAAAATAAAAACAAATAAAATAATGTACACATTCAAACCCTAGGCTAACATTAAAAGTAATTTTTAATTGTTTTGTTTTTAAATGGGATTCATTGAGAAAATATGATTTTCACCTGTTCAACAAAAACTGGGTCTTATGTTAATATAAAAGTTTTGGGTTGCCCAATGTTTATTTTAATGGCTGCTTCATCATTATTGAGTCATGGAATGCATTACTTAGTGTTTTTAAAAAAAGCCAATTGAATTCTTGGCAAATCCTGCCCAATACTTATAATATTTAGTCATTTTGTTGAGAATATAGCTGTATTCGTATTTTTTCCTACGAATACGAGTGTATTTGTATATTTTGGTAGCGAATACGAGCGTATTTGTAATTTTCTCAAGTAAATACGAACGTACTTGTGTATATTAGCTGCGAGTACACGTATATTCGCAAATTTTCTCTGCGAATACGCGAATAATAATATAAGAATATTCGTATTTATACGTACGATTATATGAATATATTTATTTACATTTGCGAATACAAATATATTCGTATTCCTATATGCGAATACGAATATTCGGATTCGCAGGTTGGGGTGCTTTGGGTGATATTCGTATTCGCGAATACGAATACGCCCAACTCTGTTTTATTTAATCCAAACTACTAAATATATCAAGATAATACTAAATAGGTACTCACATTTCCATAGGCTCACTAGGAATCTACATAATAACTACTTAACTGAATTTCAATTTCTAAAATAATTTCGTGTGTACCATTACGACTACTAGTTTCAAACCTAGCAACCTCTTCAATTCCTGATAATCATCCGAGGTGTCTGAAAAGATGATGCCCTTGACCTTCTAAATTGAAGTTTTTATATGAGAACTATCACTGGGTAGTTCCTCTAATTTTCTTTATTCATGTCAATATATACCATTCCTGTCATTTAATTGTTATAATTCAGTTTTAAATTTCAATGAACAAATTATAGAAAAAAATTCTATAGAAGATCACATTTAATTTATTTTTACATTATTGTTCTGAAAATGATAAACAAGAAATGATAGGGTTATTCCCTGATTGGGCAACGAAGTGGATAGGGTTAATGTTACAAGACTATAAAGAACAGCCGACACCAGAATCAAAGCTCTTCTGCTCAACAGCAACAACGAATCCTCTTTGTCCGATACCACCTTTTGCTATCAGCTCCATTGTGGATATTACAGAACCAAAACAAAAAACTATGACCTTGAGGGAGATAAAAAGGGTCGAAAAGGTAGCTTTATAATCTCGTTCAAAAGGAACCAGCCCTTTAACTGAGTAGCCATTTTTGTCTGACTACAATAGAATCCAAATACGTGCGATAGAGAAAAAAATGTTATCCGCCTAATTGCTTTATTGAACATCTTTCAGTAGCAATCAGTTTCATAGTAGGGTTTTTGGAATGGATTACCGCGTATTTTCTATTTTCATTCACAGTCTACTATGGTCTATAAATGTATGTTAGTCCCAACTCTCGACTCTGGTCTAAAAGAGATTTAGTTCGTTACGCAATTTTGAAGTCAGGAGTATGGATTTTTCTTCGTTCCAAAATAGCAGCCATTTATCTTTCTTTCTACTTAATTACTCGATAAGAAGCTAAATAAAACGGTTCTTATTTTTTTCGAATGATCCTTGAAGTCAGGAAAAATTATTATGAACAAAGATTATTTCTTACTTTTCTAATTTCGGGTCAGAGGGCGTTACTTTTAATGGATCCACATCATCAAATTTTCTTTTCTTTTATAGTCACTTTTAAAGATCTCATATAGAAAAGAAAAATAAGTATATTCTGGGACCAGGTTCCTTAAAATTAACAGAGGTGTACAAAATTTAATAAACATATATTTGGCCAAAGGGCTGCATTATTAGAATGATACAATATTTAAATAATAACATGAAAATAAATATAAACCGAAAGGTATGCTCTAGCTGAGAAAAAAATATAGGTAGGTAAACAAATAACCAATAGATAAGAAATATAGGTAAATAATATATAGATAGTAGCGAACATGTAAAACCATAATGATGAAGATAAAAGAACGATTTCGAGTATTCAGGAGACAGTAGGAGTGAGTTGGGTAGAGCGCTGAGTTGCTACACCGGGTTCAAATCCAGCTGTGGCAGATTAACAATTTATCTGTCAACAGCAGTGGCTGGATCCTGGGAGATCTACAGAACCTGCTAGGGCTCACCCAGCCTATTTAAAGTGGATAACCTTAATAGGTGAAAAAACCTGGCAGTTCGCCTCAAATCACCTTCTTGTATAACTGTTGTCCTTGAATCAGTATGGTCACTACCATGTACTGAGCCCACCACTTCTTATGGATTGTAGTAGTACAAGTTTTCAGCAATCGCATGAATTTCTATGTTCGTTTGAATGTTGTTTTGGATCCTATCTTCTTCACAAAGAAGCCGACCTTCTTTTTTCTGAAGGGGCCCATGTCATCGTAGACAACATCTCAATCCCCTCTGTCATGTAGAGCTTGTTTTTTGCACTGAGCGAGATTTGTCAAGTGTCACCTCCACACCTGCCTTTGCATATAATCTCATTTAGAGGAATTATTCGCTCATGATCTCGAGACAGTTGAGTGATGAGTCTGCCTTCTTTGTCTGCTTAGTCTCCCCTCGAACCTTCCCACAGGCCATCAAATGAGTTTAATTTGCTCGCCTCCTAAGGTGCCTCTTCTTTTTTTCAAATGTCTTGTCCTTTTCATAGAGGTTAAAATTGATTAAGGTCATTCATTTCGAGTTTCTGTTCGTTTACGGCGGGATAGCAGCTAATGAATAGGTTATTGCAAACGGCTACTTTATGCTAATGATATCCGTTTAAGGTGGTCTGCCTTTGTCTCATAATGGTCAAATAGGATCTGTTTGAAATATAGTACTGAATATAATGTATATAAATATACACACTATTTGGAAATACATATATTCAAATAAAATATTTGAAGAAACATGTTACTAGTAATACGTGAAAACTAACAACTAGGTAGGAATGTTATAATATTATATGTTGTTCGTATACTACAAGGATTAATTACTGCTAACAATCTAATGGTTTAAAAAAATTTAAAAAAACCTACTAAATTTATCAAAAATTAATCCAGACAAGAGAGTATCTGTGAAGTAGAGAACAATAATAATGTATTTAAAATAATCTAATAAAAGATATAATAACAATAAATCATAATAAATTGAACTAATATTAACTAATATTAAAATCAGATTAATATTAATATTGAACTAATATTAGATATTTGTGCTTTTATCTAAATTTAGGCTTATTTATTGTTTTCAAATTACTAATTTTTGTTTAAAAATTACAATGGTTAAATATTAAAATTAAAGTGCATAAGTTTTATTACTTATTTTATTCTTTATTACGTTTTTTTTTTTTACTACCTCCCTGTCATTTGGTATTAACCTTAATATTTATCATAATTAGTAATTTTTAATTCTCGATTGTCTATATTTTGCCCCTGAGGCTATATATTTTGATTGTCTATATAGCCCTGAAGAAGACCTACAAAGTAGGTCGAAACGTTGGCTACTTAATAAAGTTTTCTCCAATTCTAAGAGAAATTCATTGACCTCCATCCGGACCATTTTCTTCCACATTTATTATCAAGGTCAACTATTATCATTCAAGACAATATTATTATCGTCAATACTTTTTAGTTGCTAAAGATATTTAATCGTTGATATATTGAAAAAAGTTATTAAAAATGTAGATAGTAAAAAGCATGATAATATTCATTAATTAAAATTAGGACTTTCTAATAATTATAAACTTTATGGATAGCTATTTAATATGGACATTCTTGTCTGTCCTTTAGTTGACAATAAAATTGTTTTTTCTTTTTTTTTAAATAGTATTTTTTGAAGTACATTGTAAACAACAAATAAGCCTAAGTTATCTGATAATAACATTGGTATGTACTACCAACAAAAAAAAATGTAAATGATTTTAAATAGCTACCCTTAAAATTTATAATTATAAGAAATTCAATATTAGATTTTAATTGAATAATGATTTTAAGCTTTTAATTATTTATGTTTTAGTTGTATTTTTTAATATTTTTAGTCAACGATTAAATATCTTTAGTAAGTAAAAATTATTAACGATAAATGGATGGTTAGTTGTTCCAAATATGAATAAAACCGATTGGTCATTGACGCCTTAGTTTAGTATAATCGTTTTTAGTAACATTTTTTTTTAAAAAGGATAAGAAAAAATTAATGCATTATTAAGATAACTAATATAATATAATATTAGCTGGTGCAAACAATATAAAAAATATAGAGTGTATTAAAGAGCTACCTTTAAAATCTATATTTATAAAAAATACAATTTTATTTTTGATTGAATAATGGTTTTCAACTTTTGATTATTTAGTTTTTAATTTTTTTTTCATATATACACGATTAATTAACGTCAGTGATTATTAATAACAATCATTAATCGAAATTGATATATACTGTGGCTACTAAGAAGTAAATTGAATAGGATGTTAAATAGCTAATCTTAAAATTTATAATTATTAGAAAATTGCATTCAAAATTATAGAATTCATTAATTTTTTTTATTATATCTACGATTAGATATCTTTATTTATTAAATATAATTAACAATATGGATGTCAATATAAACAATATTAATATTAGCTGGTGCTGCCAGTAAAAGTAATGTAGAGAATATTAAATAGCTACCTTTAAAATCTATAATTATAAGATATACTATTTAAGTTTTGTTTGAAAAATGGTATTAAACTTTTATTATATCTTTATAATTTACTTTTTTAATTATTGACAATGAAATAAATATTTTAAAAAATGGAATTTTTTTATCGATTTAAAGGAAATAATATGAATTTCAGCTTTGGAAGGGGGTAAGTACAGAGATGATATATGCCGTTTTTTCGTATTAGGATTGATTTCATAAGCTGGGATTTCACTTTGATTTGGATTTCCCTTTCTGAAATGCAGGGCTCTTTGAAGAAATTAAAAAATAAAAAAATAAAACCCTGACTAACGAAATCCCAGGGGGTTTTCTTTTAATTAAATTTAACCCATTTTTATGTTTTGAATTTTTCAGATTTTAAATAAGTTAGAGAAATTATAGATGATGCTGTGTGAAGGAAATCAAAAATATATATAATCAATTTGATCTAACTATATAATAATTATATTGAGATTTTATATGCTTAATTATTTAACTTATTTTTATTTATTTGTAGGTGCGGTCCTACAGCGTAGTGTCGTTAGTGATTTAAGTGCAAGAATGAAGCAGCTGTGAGTCTGAGATGAACTTCTCAAAAAGATGTGAGATTTTTTTAAAATTATAATATTTTAATTTTATTTTCCCTATTATTTCTATTGGCCTAACGATTAAATAATATAGTAGTGAAAATCATGATTCGAATATATTGCATGATTTATATGAATAGTAGTTTTTACACAAACTCTTGTCAATATTATAGGGAATCGTGATCTTTGTTTAATTGAATTAATTTTTTGAAACTTCTAGATTAGTTTTTTATATTACTAATCAAGGGCCATTTTTAATTTAGTAAACATTTTGAAATTGGTAGGCCCAACTATAGCACTCGATAACCTAAGGAACATTTATTTTTTATTTGTTATTTACGCTTATATTTTTTTTACTTTCAATTGGACTTAGGAATATCGTTTGTCAGTAAATATTTCTCCCCGGTAAATATTGTGTATAGGTCATATTTAGAACGTAAGTAGACTATTTATGGTTACACAGGCCAACAAAAAAAACCTTTTTGAAAACTTTTGAAAAATTTTAATAGCTGATCTTGATAGATTTTTATGTGCTGAATCCAAATCTGCTCGTAGTTTTTATGTATCACCCTTAGTTTCCAAGCAAAATGTATTTTATTATATAGTCTAATACCCATTTACAGTATATAGGGAAATCAATGAAACACTGTAGAATCGTAAAAATGGTTTGTATTTACAGTAAAATACTTGGAATAGTAATTTTATGTGATGATACAAGGTTCACTTGTCAACTGGAATTGGTTTATATTTTCTTTCCCTTTTTTCCTTGAAGCTTCTTGTGTAGCTTTTCCTGCGATGAATAGCTTGCTGAACTTCCCGGTGAAGTGACCAACAGTAATCCCCCATCATGTTGGTATTCCAGCGGCCCTGGTAACGTTTTTCCATCACTTTAACGTCCTGGTGAAAACGCTCACCTTGCTCCTCACTAACATCTCCTAAATTTTCCGGGAAGTAATCGAGGTGGCTGCTCAAAAAGTGAACTTTCAGGCTCATCAAACATCCTAACTGTTCAAATTTTTTTAACATGTTAGCAACAATAGCCTTATATTCTGGGTCTTTTTCATTTCCCAAAAACTTGGTGACAACTTGCTTGAATGAAACCCATGCTTCCTTTTCATTTGAGGTCATTGTGGATTCAAAGTTAACGTCAAACATCATTTTTCTAATATCAGGCCCGGTAAAGACGCCTTCTTTCAGTTTAGCTTCTGAAAGGTGTGGAAACTTCTGACAGAGATATTTGAAACAAAGCCCATCTTTAGGCAAAGCCTTTACAAACTGTTTCATGAGACCTAACTTAATATGTAGTGGTGGTAGGAGCACGTTTTTTGGATCTACAAGGTTTTTGCGTAAAATGTTCTTCTCGCCAGGCTTTAAAGACTCCCTAGCAGGCCAGTTCTTTCTGCACCAATGTTGATTCCGAGCTCTACTGTCCCATTCACACAAGAAACATGGAAATTTGGTAAAACCCCCTTGCTGACCAAGGAGCATGCACGTAACTTTCAAATCACCACATATCATCCAACCGTGTGCAGAATAACCTATTTTATTTAACACTATTTCTAGATTTTCGTAACTCTCTTTCATATGTACAGAATGACCGACAGGTACAGAGGCATACATGTTACCGTTGTGTGCTAAAACTGCCTTCAAACTATTTTTGGATGAATCAATAAACAACCTCCAATCTTCTGTTTTGTATTCAATTCCAAACTCATTCATTAAACCATGAATGTCTGAGCAGTACACCAAATCACCCTCTTGTTCAAAATACTTCGAAAATTGTTGTTCTCTCTTCCTATACACATGAATGCTGGTTCCAGCCGCCAGCAAGTTCTTTTCTTTTAGCCTAGAGCCAAGCAGTTCAGTTTTTTCTTTTGTTAAGCCCAGATCCCTAACTAAGTCATTAAGCTCGACCTGAGTGAACAATTTAGGCTCTACATTTTCTGTAACACATTGGAATTCTTCATCGTGTTCATCTAACTCCGACTGTACATCAGAAAATACTTCTGTTTCAATAGAATTTAAGTCCTCTGGTGGTTCCGGGATCGGCAAATCTACACCGTGCCCTACTGGTCGGATGGCGGACGGAAGGTTAGGGTAGCTTATTACCTTCTTGTTCTTAGAGTTATGACCAGTAATATCTACACTGCAAAAGTAACAGTCATCGGAATGATTTTTTGGTTCCCTCCATATCATGGGAACAGCAAATTTAAAGTGTTTTTTCTCTTTTTTTGACCATTTCCTGAGGTCTTCAACACATACATAACATACCTTATGCGGTGCCCAAGGTTTATCCTGGTCTCCAAGTTTGGTTCCAAAGTATGCTAGATAAACCTTTTTCACAAAGTCTGTAATGTTTCTTTGGTGCTTTTTAATAACAAACTCACCACAAATATAACAAAAACTGTCAGCAGTTTTTACAGCCGCGATGAGACATTGCACTGAGCACATGTACAGGAAACGTAAAAGTGAGGTTATGTTGAAAATAAACAAAACATCAGCTGTTTAGCATGTGTTTCAGCAGTGCTGCCAACATCATCTTTGTTCATTAGACCTATTTTTTCATGTTATCTTAACTATGAAAAAGCTGTTAAATTCTAAAAATATTTCTTTATTTCATGAATTTAACTATAAAATGTGAATAAATGGTGGGTGATACAACTTTTTAAGCATCATATTTGGATTCAGCAACCTAAACAACATAAGAATAAGGTATTTTCATTAAAAAAGTTTTTTCATCGTTGGCCTGTGTTATTAAAGAAATCAGATTTGATATAACTATTTGTTTAGTTTTTCAGTGATTTTAATATGCTTTTGGATATCCTATTATTGTTGAATTTTTTCTTGATATTTGTTTGATCTGTCTGTATTGTTCTTTGTCATATTGTTACTAGCGTTTTCTTATTTATATTTATTTATTTATATATACATACATACATACATACATACATATATATATATATATATATATATATATATATATATATATATATATATATATATATATCATTTGATTATCATTTGTGTTTTAGTTTAACAACTTATTTAATTATATGTACCAATTATAATGAAGATATTTTTGATATAAGGCTTTCTTATACAGTAATTAATTTTTTTAAAAATGTAATCAGCACCATTCCGAAGTATCCAAACATATTTCAGCAATAAATCAGTTAGTTTTTTTGTCGTAAATTAAAAAAAAATTCGTTACATAAAAAAACTTTTTAAAATTACGTTTATTGCAGCAATATTGATGGAAGTTGGAATATTGTATTAGATCTCCGCTGAAACTTGGAATGAAGTTTCAAGAAGTTTCTCCCCCTATATTTTTAAAATTCGGATTTCAAGGGAAGTATCAATCGAATCTTGAACTATCTGGATATGTATAAGTGTGATTCTCTCGCGCAGTAAGATTAAATTATTATTTACTTTATAATTAAATTAGTAATAATTATAAATAAGAAATTTAATACGACTAATCATAGATTAAAAAAAAATGAATGCATTCATTTCATATTGGATATATCTTCATTAAGTGACTATTATTTGTTTTTTCTGTTATTGTTATATAATTATTATTATATTATTATATATATTACTATATTATTATTATTCATAATAACTCCGCCAACTGTGGTTGATCATCGAAGCGATTTTATTTCTGTGTGTAATAATTTTGTGTAATAAAAGGCACTTCCACTCCACACCGCTGGCTTAAGTTGTGGGGAGCCACGAATGTCTTCTTTCGTGTCCGCATTTGTTCACCATCTTCCCCTGGACTGTTAATTGAAGTAGTCGATATCTGTCGTGTCTGATTAGATGAAAGAGATATTCTTTCTTCATCTTTTTACGATATTTTAACCGTCAAGTAAACTGGCTAAGTTTTTCCTTAAGCTATTTCTGACTCCTTATCCCACCAACCGACGAATTTAAAAACGTATTAATAATATATATAATCATTTAATTTTATTTAAATTATCATCAAACTTCTTACATTATCCACAATCAATGAATTCCAGTAAACAAAGAACAAATAAGATCAATACAGGGTATAGTAAAAATTAAAAATTAAATGTTTATAAGTCTATTTAAAAAAAATTAATTACAATTTATTTAATTTTGATTTTACTAAAAATATTATTTTAAACTTAATGAAACTAAAAACATTAAAATTAAAAAAAATATATATTTATTGAAATTCACATTAAATTACATTTAAAGTTATCATGTCAAGAGACAAAGGTAAGTAGAGAAACTACCCAGTGGTAGTACTCAAATAAAAAGTTCAGCTTAGAAGATCACGAGGCCATCTTCTTTTCAGTTGCCTCGGAGGATTATCAGGAATTGAAGAGGTTGCGAGGTTTGTAACTAGGGGGGTTTGAGTGGAAAAGAAGTTTGTCATGAGAAGATTGACATCGGATTCCGGCCAAATCAGCAATAAACGGGACATTAAGGTCAATATGGATTACTTTGTTCGTAACAAACTAAGGAGCATTGATGATTTTACGAAGGATTTTGGATTGTAAGGATTGAATACGAGAGGAATTCGATGGCTTAGTGGAGCCCCAAAGCTCTGTTCCTTAAGACCAGATGGGTCTAATAATTGCCATGTATATGAGTCTTTTGTAATTAATTGGGAGCTTAGAGGGTTTGTTTAGTAAATGTTGAAGAAGCCTAAAACGGCGAGCTGTTTCATGTCGTTTCAGTCTAGTATGAGGATTCCAAGTTAAGTTTGTCGAGGCGTAGTCAAAAGTACTTGACCTGTTCTACAGGAATCAGTGGGATGTTATTAGACGATTCAGGAGGGCAGGAATTCGTTGGTTTACGGCGGACCTTTTAAAAATTAAAATTGACGCCCCGTTTCTCGATCATTCTTCTTAAAAAATAGTTTATATTTTTATAATACTTATAAATTTTAAAGTATCATTGATTAATACTGTCTGATAAATATAAAACATTAAATTAAAGCTTACCTTGAAAAAAATAAAGAAGTCTTACAAGTACTGAGGTATGAGGTATGTCCACTTCACATTTGATAAGGCGCTAATAAGACAGGACTTAGTCATAGGGGGATTTCCTATTATCGCTAGAGTAAGAAATTTCAGGAAATGACTGCTATAAGATCCCAGGGACCATGCCTCAGTACTTGAGAGCTAAGAATGCGCGGTATATCCTCATTTCAAACGACTCCAAACTGTTCATTATTGTTTCCGTCAATGTCCACACCTCTCCACCATTCAGTAAAATAGGAAATATGTAGCCTCTGACCAGCTATATTTTTTACTGGAGGTGTGAGTCACTACATTTCTCAATTTGCAGAATGTCGCTCTGACTATTATTCCAATTCTGGAACACATTTCGACACATAGTATACACATATATCTACATATAGACACAATATATGGTTATCAAATCATCTTGCCAATTCCGGCGTTCACGCAGCCTAAGAGCTTGGCTGCCGGTGACGCGGTGATCTATCCCCTCACCTAATTGAGTGTGCTCGCAAGTAGGATTGATGGATGGCGATTGGCCAACATATTCCTGCTATCACTCATTGGCTGTTACACTCTCTAACAGCGACCAATGACTGCTCGTCATCGCTCAGCCTGTCAGTGTCAAGATACCTCTTCTATTGGCGCTAAATGTTCCGTGAACTAATGTTTGCTAATGCGTAGCACCTGCGTAAACGCCGATTTCCTAAATCGTTCTAATGTTGCACCAACAAGAACAGATGTCACAGGGTCTGCTAATTGTTTATCTCGATTGGGCTTAGCCGATTCGAAATGGTTAATCGTTTTTGTTTCAAACTGTTTCGATATAGTATGTTGCATTAGCATTAGGTCTAAAAAAAAAGTTATCTGAAATATTTACATTGAAATGCAAATTTAACGCTATAAACATTGTAGTTAATATTCGTTTTTATGAATACAGAGATATTTACTTGATGCTGTTTAAATCAGCATTTAGAATAAGGTTTACTCAAAGATTAGTCTATGAGTAAGTTGAAACTAGTAAAGTAACGAGAAGTAATAGAATAAATTGAAATAAAATTTCATATAATTTAAAATAAAACGTTTGTCATATAATCTTAATCTTAATTAAGACAATTAAGATTTTTTAATAGTATTTTCTAAAATAATATCCAGGACAAATAGATGTCGCATTCTATGGCAAAAAAAATTTCTTCAAAGATTAATTCAGAAGAGTATCTGTTAAGTAATGGAGGCTAATAATAATGTATATATAGGTAATAATAATAATGTATAGGCTAATAATGTATTTAAAATTTTGATAAATAGACATAGGTACTACTATTAATTGCAATAATATTAAATATTTATATTTTATAGACATAGGCTTATTTATTAAAGGAAACTACTAAGGAAAAAACGTTTAAAAACAAAGTAATTATATTTTTATTTTAAAGAGAAAAGAAGGCCGGGATTCGAACCCGGAACCTCTGTCTCTCCGTGACAGCGCTCCAGCCAATTGAGCAACCAGGGTCGCCTGCCAGCAAGGGACAAATCTTTTCTCTTATCCGATCCCATGTCCCCGTGTTCTCACACTTTTTTGCGATGTAAACACGAGAACGAATGTTCTTTGACCATTACTTTTAATTTTTGGATCTTGTTGTCTTACGTCATATTACTATTTATAATTTTTTATAATTATTGGTTAACTATTTTGATTTTTAAATATTTTTATTTTAAAGAGAAAAGATATGATTAATGAAAAAAGATATGCCCCCGGCCGGGATTCGAACCCGGAACCTCTGTCTCTCCTTAAAAACGCTCCAACCAAAATAGCTAACCAATAATTATAAAAAATTGCAAAATAATCATAGTTTGTTCAAAGATTAATCCAGGCTAAGGTAATAAAGGCTGATGATGCTTTATAATATGGATAAATAACCATATTATTAATTTCAGTAATATTAATTTTTTCCATTTAATATTAGGATTATTTATTGATAGAACATCTTAGAAAATAATCTTTAAAAAATAATGTTTTTTGCAAAGATTAATGAAGGAGAGTATCTGGAAAGTATTGGAGGCTGATGAAGTCTTTGAAAAGAATATACGATCGAATAATCTATGGTATCTATGGTAACAGTGTATTCTATTGCTTTATTCTCGAAGTGTTGAAAAGCGATAATTTTTTGTAAAGGAACCTTTTTAAAGACACTTATCTAAACAAGCACTATTACTACTCTTATTTAAATTCCGTCTTAAGTTGTTGGGGACCCTTATATCACTTGGAAACAACCTCAACAGACGACAGAGCAGCGTTTCTCTGATAAGAGTAGGGAATTGCATAGCTATCTAGCAAGGCAGTGGCTATTTAATTGTGTTCAGTGTGTAGTGTGTAGTGATCATGCTTGGCTTAAATACACCTCTACCAGACTCTGAAGATGAGTCTCCCTTCAAAAAAGTAAAGACAGGGAAGAAATCGGCCAAGAAGAAGACAAGGAAAGCAGAAGCGCCACCGGAAGTGACATCAAACAGCTTTACCGCTCTAGCCAACATACCACCAACCGAAGAAGATTCCTCCAGTTATAATGGGCCGAGAAAACTTGAAGTGAGTGATTTCATGAACAAAATTAATATTAATCAATATTTTATCAAACGGACGAGGACTGACATCCATATTTTCCTCCAATTAGAGAACGACCGACCCACATTAGAATAACTCGCGGAATTGGGTACCATAGTTTTGCACCCAAAAACACGACAAAACTCTCAAACAAATTTGTGATAAAAAATCTTGATCTTTCTATTCCCATATCTGATGACAGGAAGACAATTGAACCTATTAAGGCTTCGGCACAAGATGTACGCAAAAGACTGCACCGGACGGAAAGAAAATGGAATTATCACCTATTGTGATAACTGTTCCATAAGGTATGAGATGCAAGACAAATGCTGTTCAATCGGTATTGCAAGCATACATAAATAACATGAGTATTAGTCAAGCAGCTTCGGCACCAATTTTCCATTCACGAGAAACATATTCGCGAATGCCTATTATTTTACCTGGTGATTTCAATACAGATTTTAAGAAAGAGGAATCTGCTTCACTTACTGTTTACTTAAGAGAAGTATTCAATCTCGAAATGAAAAATTATATAAATGTACCAACCACGAGATATGGTACTACAATCGATGCGGTTTTTTCTAGGTACATTAAAAAAATAGAATGTAAGACATTATTTACTTATTTTAGTTACCATAAAATGTTAGTTACATTTATAAACTGTGAGACTCCAGGCGAAGATGAAGTTATTGATAGAATAATTGAAGTTGACAACGATTCAATGATTTAAATAAATATTGCTCTTACTTTTTAATATGTGTTTATCATCTAAATGAATGTATTAATTATGTATTCCGTACTCTAATACGCAATTTGAAGTTAAATTTTATAATTTAATATTTTGTCTATTGTTGATTTCCCATTATCATTTCCTTTTTTCAATAATTAAGTTAAGATTAAAAACGAAATTTTTATACCCTAAACCGAATAATTTTCCAAAAATGTTTAGTTAAATGCCTACAAACCGAAAAAAAGTTTCAATTGCATCGTGGTTTCATAAAACCACACAATTTTTTTGTTTACACACTACTAAAATTTATTCAGTGGTGCTCATTAAAAGATAATTTACATGTCTTATTGAACCGTAAAAAATACTGTAATTTTGATTTAATTAATTTAATGTTAATATTAAAACAATACGTATTTTAATATTTATATTATCAAATACATCATACAATTCTTATACTGAATTTTCGCCCTAAGTAGTAAAAGTATTTTTCTACGTATCAGATATATTATTTCATTAATATTTAGTTTATACTAACACAAAAAAATCACTGTTTTATTATTTATGGATTAGAATCAGAATGATACTGCTCAATTTTCTAGTGTTTTATGAACAAATATTCTGCAATAGTTAATTGTACTTTGTATCGCCATATTAACTATTTTAAAACACAACTAATTTAAGTTCTGATTATTTTATCAATAATCATTAAGTTATTTGTTTTATAATATAAGTGATCATATTATTTGAGTTTATATTATTAGCATTTGTATAAAAATTTATATATAATTGGTTAACATTACATTAGATGTTAAAATTGTGTACGTTTGATATATAATCAAATATATACATTAATCAAAAAAAGATTATCTTGAAATGAACAATTTCCAATCATGCAATTATAATTATGATAAGCTATGATATTATAAGATATTATATTATGATAAGATATTATATTATGATAGCATAAGACTAAATTTTTGAAATCATGCTCTAGAGCTTGTTATCTTAATTTCTTCGTATTTTTGATGGAAATATTCGTGTTTCCTTAACATAAATATAATTTTAGCCCCTTGAATCGTAGGGGTTAAAAAATCCCTTCGGTAGGAGGGCTGCTGCTATGACAACGCTATCATTAATCACAACTGGGAGGAACTGATGAAGCCAATCGCTCAATAGTTTTAAAAGTTAAAGCCCAATACCTGTCTGATGAATGGATCTACTTAATTTTATAGAGGAGCACTTTATAAAAACTCAGCTCTTTTAAAAATAAATATTTACCTTTTCCTTATATGAGGTATCTAATATATTATATATATAAAATACTAAGTTGGACATTAATAGATAATTAAACTCTGTGTAATTATACTTTAAGTGTATATAATTCTTTATATACAAAACCATCATCCTTCCAACTCTTCTTTACGGGTGTGTAACTTGGCCGCTAACGCTGAAGGATGAACATTGTCATAAGGTAATCGGAAATAAGGCGTTGCGTAGGAAATTAGGTCCAAAAAAGGTTGAGACCATAGGGGAACAAAGGAGATTGCGCAAAACGGAATTGCGAAGCATGCACCCGTTTAACATTATTCAAGTGACGAAGATTACATGTGCAGAAGATGGACATGTAAAGTTGTTGAGCTTAGTGATGAACGAATTTCTAGAAAGTTAATAACCTACGTATTGTATATACCTTAATAAAAATATAATATAATAAAACAGTTTTCTAAAGCATCGTGTTAGGGAGAGGAGTGGTTGAGCGTTGAGGTGCCGTGCCGGTTAATTTATTAAATCTGTTAACCGCCGGGTATGGACATTGTCTGACCTGGAGACCCTCCTGAGACTCACCTAGCCTCTTTAAAGTGGGTACCATTAATTGGGGGAAAACCTTAAACACTATCTAGGCCAAATCACCTTCCTGCAGAACCGTTGCCCAAGAAACAGTACAGTTTCTACCTCGTACTGAACCCAAGACCATTCATGGGTTGTAATGGTACAGGCTTTATTGTGTTAGGAATGCTTCGAGTTTGTTCGTTTGTTAGATGCTATAACTCCTGTTTGAAGGAATTTTAATTACTAATAAATATAATATAATAACTTTGACGAAGTTATGAACATACATTTATTAGGACATTTCAATTTTTTTAAATTATTTTTTATGCTATGAAAATAAATTGTATGTTGCTTACAACGTTTAAGACGTACACGAAAGGATTTATAAATCATTTAAAAAAATAGAACTTAAAACATTTTAATTTAATCTCCTCTACATTTTTTTAATATTTGGAAATAAATAGAATCCTTTCACATTCTGCACATTTTCAATTAAATTTGATGTTTGAAACATCTAGTACAACTTTTTTATTATATTTTTATTTATATCCTAGACTTATATTTATTCAATATTTACTTATTCATACATCCGCTGTTTTTAATTTCACTAAAACATTTGACTTAAATACTAAAATAACATACAGTTTATTTAATTGTTTCTATTAAGGCTATATAGGGTTTGATTAAGGCAGCTATTATGTATCATAAATTGAATTTATTTATTTCTCTGACATCATTGAATGTTTTTTATTATTTTATTTTTAATCGTATTGTATTTTATTAAAATTAAAAAGATTTAACAGTTAATCCAGAAAGCACAAGTTCCTCCCACATTGAGAACAGTTACGTCTTAAAGAGGTTAGGGTCTATATTTATCTCATATGTAGGAGTTTCATTCAAGTTCATGGGTCAAAAACGTTTCTCAAGTGTATGTTGTATTAATAAACTTAACCTTTATGTATTTTATATAAATATACATATAAAAATTAACTATAAATATAGTTATTGTAGTTAACTGCCTATTGTTGTTTTCTTTATTTTCCGTTTTAATATTTGAATGTTTTATTAAATTATTCAGCAACCAATAATTTTATTATTGGTTGCTGAATGCTCACGTCGAATAGCAAGGGAAGTATCACTGATCTGACTAAAATATCTACATTTTAATCAAAAAACCAGTTTCCTTTTAGTATAAGCTACATTTTTATGTACTCTGTAATCAAATTACTAAATTTTAATTGATTTTGTTTTAATATATGTAGTAGGATTTTAATATTTACATATCATACAGTAGAGCTTCGATTATCCAAACATTGATTAACCGAACATTCCGTTTTCCGAACTGGCGAGGATGAATCTACTTTGCCATTCCTTGAACATAAGTTTAAAGAGTATTTTACTCAAAAATTTGGAATCCTACAACCATCGCTAAGCACTTACTACAATACTTAAAATAATTAGAGACTTGGCTGACATGAAGATGAAGTAGACATTGGAGAAAACAGATATTAAAATTGTCCTTTTTCTTGGGTCTAATTCTTACTTTTTACGTATATTTTTTTATTGATGTTTAGGTTTTAAATTAAGTATATTCAGGCACTTTTTAAGAGCTGAAACGAAAAAACAGATAGTTTACTCTTTTTGTTATAGAGACGTGGAGATTGCTGAGATTTTCGTTTTTTAAGTGAATTTCGATTATTCAACCTTTTGAATATCCGAACCAAACTAGACAATATTAGTTCGATTAATCGAAACTGAACGACTAAAACACCATATTTCTTTTTTATATTGTAGCACCTGGTAGGCTTTTGTGAATTACACCATTTTCATTCAAACTTCCCACTGAAAAATATAATTATAAACTAATGTTTTATTTAATTAATGTTCTTTGTATGATTTTTTAAAGAGATTTTTCTCGTTACCAATATTAATCTAAGTAAATTGTTTAATTAACTATAGTGGTTTATACTATGCCATGACACTACCATTCATTATAAAAAGGACATAATGAAAATCCGGAAAAATGCAAGTCACCGTGTGTGAAGTGATTCATTACCGTTATAGAGTGTATTCTTATCATAAATCTTCATCGCATATCTTCACCCTTTTAACATCTCATCCCTTGTATACATACCTATAAAATCTCTTAAAATAGTTATTATCCTTTAATTTTTACAAAGTTCATTAAAACAAAGTCTACACGGGATAGTACAGGCCCTGTGGCGCAACGGATAACGCGTCTGACTACGGATCAGAAGATTCCAGGTTCGAATCCTGGCAGGGTCGATATCTTTTTTTTTTCCTGCAACCATTCTGTTTATGAAAATATTACTAAGAATTGTTATTTTTTATTATATTTATTAGCGTATTGAAATGTATACCACGACTCCATAAATTTACAATTTTTAAGGTTTAATTACGACTATAAAATTTATTTTTGAGTTAAGAACGGCCATAGAATGATTTATCATCCATTTACTCTGGTATATTAAATGGGAAAAGAATGAAAAGTTAAACTTGACGCATCAAACTGCGGAATGATTACCGAAATATAAAATAAATAGTCTAGATACTGCAATTTTTTTTTTAGTTATACAAATATGTAATAACTGACAAAATATGAAATATGGCTTAACAAAAAAAAAAAAAAAAATGATGAGCTAATCGGATAGACCTAGGAATTGAAATTGAACCAATTATAAAAGAAATTTCATATAAAAAATTATAAGAAGCAAATTCTGTATAACTAATAAAATACTAATAATTTAATTTAATTTTGATTCAAATGTTTTGTGACGAGTAGAAATAAATTAATCTTGCCGTAATTACCTAACTATTTTTATCCATTTTTGTCTTTATTTTTTTATTTATGCACTAAATCTACGAGGATGATACAAGTTTAGTGACAACCAGCAGATTGGCTGCCTCTGTTGGAGATTATGTAACGATATGTCATGAAAGATGAAAATACTCAGCAATATCTCTTTCGTAGCATTATTTAACAATAAACAAATTAAAAATATCTCATCCAATACTTTTTCAGCCACCTGCCCATTCTTATTTTCTGAAAAATTAATAGTATGTGTATAATGTATAAATCAATATTTTCTTTGGATTGAGAGAACTAAAACATGAGAATGTAAAAAACAAAACAAAAAAAACACATAATCTAGATTTTATATTTAAAATAATAATTTTAATATAATATTTTATAATTAAACTATAACGATTGGAATTATGAGAAAAACTATGATTAAGTGAAATACTTCATTAAATTGAGTAAAATTAGTAATGCGGTTTTAGCCGAAGGCATTGGAGGTAAATAAAATTATGATGAATGTGATCTATTTGTTAAAAAATTGTCAAGAAATAAAACTGTAAGTTCATAAGATAATTTAATTTTAAAGAAAATAAAATATATTTCATTCAATGCATTCGTCACAATTTTTTACAAATATAATATTCAGAGTTTATTTTATGCGTGTTGCAGCTTGCAACTATACATGGCAAGCAAGAATACTTTTATTTATTTATTTTTTTTAAATTTAATTTATTGATATTTACAACTATAATAATATTACAATAAGTAAATCTGCTAATATGTACAATGTAACATGAAAAACACTTGTGGAGAAACTATCCATCGGTAGCACTTCAATAAAGTTCTATAGTAGATGGTCTCGAGGCCATCTTCTTTTGAGACGCCTCGGAGGGTTATCAGGAATAGTATGGGGAGCAAGTTGAGAGACTAGCGGATTCAAGTGTGTGTAAGGAGCTTGTCATGGAAGGATAGGTATCTACTTTGGGCGAAATCAGTAACATATGGGATATTAATATCATGATGGATGAGTTTGATTGTGACATAATGAGGAGCATTGAGGATTTTACGTAGGATTTTGGATTGCAAGGATTGGATACGAGATGAATTGGATGGTTTAGTAGAGCTCCAAAGCTCAACTCCATATGTCCAAATAGGCCTGATAACTGTATGAACACTAAATTGAAATTTTGTATATTACATACACACAAATTTACGCATAATAAATTGAAAACGTAGAATTTTTGAATTTCGGGAATTTCCCGGAATTATAGATGTATAACAATTCCGGGAATACACAACATGTATTCATGATATTTTCATGACCGGTCAAAATTACCGATTTGTATATTTAGGTATAACAGATAGAGATTTCTGAATATTAGAAGCGTAAGAACGAAATAATTTATAATATTATTGCATACACAAATTTAATAAAAATCATGACATTATCGTAAAATATTAAATAAGACTTAAAGAGGAAATGTTATAAATAAATGATGCAACCGGTTATTTCGACCAGTTCGTAGTTCTAGGGTTAAATAAAATTAAACTTACTGGCATGCCTTGGTTGCTTTCACTATTTGATAAGTCTCTTTGGACTGTTGAAATGAGATGTGCTGCACTTTGTATTCTTTGATATGATCTTTCTTTTATCGTGTCCTAATGATGCCTCCATTGATGCAATGTTAACTGGTAAGTTTTTTCCAGAATTTTAGAGAATTAAAACTTTTCTTTTTTCGGATTATTCCTATGGCATTGTAGACAATGATGTATGATTGATCAGGTGATTGGAGGTATATATGCATCGTTATTTAAGACGTCTAAGAGAGGGATATTTAACTGTACTATAAATATTATATTTACTTTATAGTTATGTTAATATTTTTTATATAATATAGTTATTAATAGTTTGGCTTCCATTAGCATAAAGTATATCGACTGCTATATATTGTAAGCGGGCCTGAGAGGTATTGGCAGTTTGAGAGGTACAAGTTTCGATTAGATTATATAACTTAAATTAGGTGGGCTTTTAGTGGAATACCTTCCACTAAGCTCAACCATTTTCATGTACTGCCTGAAAATAATTAACATTTATAATTTTATTGTCGATAGTAATATATTAAGATTTGTGATGATTGGTAATAATTCAATCATTATTCCTTACGCAAGGAAAATAGTTAAAGGAAAATAATCCATTGATAAGATGACGTAAAATGGCGGACCCAAGCCAATGCGGTGTCAGGTACTCGTTATAGATCCCTATCCTAAATTTAGGACTCCCACTGTGGCATCGTTCAGATAGGTATAGTAGCATAAGGTGGCGTTAAATCAATAAACGAACAATCCACTGAAAGTTTATTAGAAAACTTTATGTATCATAAAGTTATTTATGATGTAAATTCATTGAATTTTATATTATTTGCTCGATATTTTTCAGATTTGACTTTAAAGTGGAATATCCCATGATGATCCTCAGAACTGATATACTATCCGTGGCCTATTTGATGTTCCGTAAGCCTATATTTCGGTCAATGAGGAATATAATAGTGTTTAGTGTTATACCGAAATACTATATACATTTAATTCATGTTTATATGTTTTTTGAAATAACCACAAGTGTTTGGAACTGATGAACTTTAAAATAGTAATTAGTTTTATGATGCTAATTACTTTATCTACAGTCTTTAGATTATTTTTGTAATTGTAAAAATATTAAAAATATATTTAAAGGAATTTATTTTTAATAATATGAAAATCATGAATGATCAACATTTCATGTTAATGAAATATTAATTTTTGAGCAAACGGCGTGACTAAAGTGTCAGTTATATTAAGGAGGAGCTTTAAACATATCGTTAAGTAATTTCCTCAACTCAACACTATCGATGGATTGGATAAATTTCACGATATTGTTTAAGATAATACGACATATTTTATTTACACTGTTATCACTCTTAAGAGGTAGTGATATCAAAAAATATAAATTTAGGTATCAAAGTCCGTGTGGAGTGGCTCAGTCGTCGAACGGTGAGGTGCTTTAGTTCCGGGGTTCAAATCCGATTAATAGCAGATTTTATTTAATATATTAGGCTGGAAAAAAAGGGAGCGGAGTGGCTCAGTGGTAGAGCACTGAGTTGCCATGCCGGAAATCCTGGTTCAAATCTCGCTGCAGGCCATGATTTTTATTTGGTCTGTTTGCAGCGGGAGATGGATCATATGGGATCTATTTCCATTACGCTGCCTATTTTAGTAGCATCGTGATAAATAATATATATTCCTATGAATATTTCATTTTATGAATATTATTTATAGTCAACACTTTATATGACATGTCGGTGGTTGGCGGAAGGACAAATATCACCAATATTGTGAGGATGGATATATAGACAAACCAATAAATTTCATATTCAGGAAAAAAATTGTCCATGGAGTGAAATATGCAAAATAAAGGAAAGACTGAATAAAGAAGAAAGAAGGAAGGTCTATTGCATATTGATAACCTGATATCACCAGTCAGCCAAAGACCGCTATCAAACGGGAAGGTGAATAAATCTCCGTTTCATAAAGGTAGCAAAGGATTCTTTTACAGTTGTATACTCTTTCTTTAAATAATAATACTCATTGTGCAATATATATTTACATACATTTTTTTTTATTTTGTCTAATAAGGAATCAAGTAATATATTTATTCATTCATTTAACTCCACTTTTTGCTGCTATGGCTAATCGGATGATGTTACAGTGGAAATTGGGGATGGGTATGGTTGTATCAATCCGATATTTGTATCTGATACTAAAAAGTAGTTGATACAAGTATCAGATACAGTCGAAATGTACCAGATACTTTTGTATCAATTAATACGAGTATCAGATACGGTCAGATTGATACAACCTTACCCATTCTTAATTTCTTTCATGTATTGTCGCCGGTTTCATGATGCCGACGGTCAATAAATAGCAATATACATATTATATATGATTTACGGTGGCCACTAACCATATAGGGGAAAAAAAATGTCGGAATTTTGCCGTTCCGAACACTCCAAATTGTCAATCTATGCAGAAAATTAGATGGCCGAAGTTATAGCAAGATCGGGGTAAGTTAACACGTGCCACTGGGCGGTCAAAGTTTCAAAAAGTACGATTTTTTGCCCATTTGGTGGCGTCTTTTGACCGTAACACCCGAACGACCAATATCTATGACACGATCTATGCATCAAATTAATGGTAATATTCCTTTCTTTAATTTTATAAAGAATCCTTATAAAGAACTGCTACAATTGGTACTGATATTTTTAAGAGCACTGGATGGACAAGTTGTTGGATTCAGACCTCCAGGGCCTATTCACCTTGCAAGATGGATGGCGAAGGCTATCTATTGTTTAAAAATAAATATGTTTCGGGGGCAGCTCATCTTGAGTGACAAAGAACGAAGTGGTATTGAAGCCATCTGTATCCTTGTGAAAATTTATTGTAAATGCTGGTTTAACGCACCCCATGCTCGAATGGCTACCAAACAAGATCTTGAACTGTTACAAAGTATGATCCAGTACAAGTCAATCGATGATGAGATCTCAAAGAAAGGACTGACCAAATTCCAAAATCACTTGTGGTATTTAAGTCCAGAGTTAGTGGCTCTAGCGTTCTTTGATGAAACATGATCATAATTGGTAGAAACAATTAAACTTCTAGCTGAGAGCGAGGATGAGGTAGACAATTCGCCAAGAGTTATCAACCCGAAATGGAAAAAAAGAGCACCTAGAACAAGTCTAGAATGAAGGATTGCCAGGCCTAGTCACACAAAACACTATGAGCTTTTTGAAATGCTTTGGAATCAAGACTGAGTTCCTCAATGAAGTTCCCGGAGTGTGGCCTAACAACACACAGTTATTCTTAGTGATATAAAATATACTTAAAATGATATAAAAGATACTTACGTCTGATTGTTTTGGGCACGTGATCGGGAATGATTTCCTGGTTTGGTTGCCTTCGATTACAATCCAAACCGTTTAAAATCTTGCATCTGTCGACTGCCTAGTAATGTATTAGAATATCGGAACGAGGACAATGGTCGTGGAGTGGAGTGGATGGAGTGAGAGTAGATATAGGATGCGCACGGCGGCGATTTGTGGCTGACGGCGCGACAATGGGACGCACGTGGCCTGTCCGCAGCAGCTCCGCAATTAGCTCGCGCAACCAGCTTCATGTCATTGCGCATCCTCCCGTTTAGCCATATGTGCCTTTAATATTTCCTAATTGGATTGTCAGCAATTACTCTCTGCTATTTGTTGCTCCCTTTCTATTTGCTTAGATAATTTCATTATTTGCTTACTCGCTAGGGGGGTGTGTAGTGGATTTTCTGAGTGATCTAGCAAAGCGTATAATTGGTAAATACGTCCCTTGTAAAAGACTGATGAGTCTGACTTTTTAAATTTATCTATAACCAACTTTGGTAATTATTCCGAAGGTTGTCCTTTTGAGTTGAGTCACAACCAGTTATATAATAACTTTTAATATTTTCTGAAAATGCAAGTCATTGCGAACTTTAATATGGAAAAGAGAATGCAATTATAGGAAATGTGTATACATTGATCATCGTTTCTTCTATTAATGAACGTTTCAACAAACATGTATCATCTATCTTTCAAAAGTGGTGACACTTTTATTTCTTGATGAAATGATTACCGAAATAAACCCTATAACCATAACTACATTCTCTTTTCCATGCTAAAGCTCACGATAACTTGTTTTTTGGGAAATAAAAATTAAACGAATAAACAGTAAAACCTTTTTGTTACTCAACTCGAAGCGACAACCTGCGTAAAAGATGCATCAACTTTTATTAATTATAAAGTACAAAACGATTTGTACAAAATTCATCAGCATATTTCTAATAAATTTATTGAAGAATTAAATCCCCGCCTCGTCAGTCCAAATGCCTCCTTACAGCTTATATTGTCATTTCTCAGGATTTTGCATTATTTCTAAAAACTCAAAATGTGAAAGATTCAAAGGTTCGATTTTATTGTATAATGTTTCATTACCTTCATAGGGTTGCTTCCGAGTTTTAATTATATTCTCAATCAAATCCTGAAAATGAATTAAGTGAAATTTCAATTCCAAAAAGTAATCATCTTACTTTTTTCAAAGCTACCTTTTGAAAGTTTCATGCAATGAATTATTTGCAATTATTAAGTATTTAGATCCACCACTTGAAACTAGTTTATCTGCACTTAAAAAAATTGAGTCCTGGAAACGGAATAATCATTTACCTATGAGAATAACTTTTTATTTGACAAGTGAGGAAAGTGCCACTTTATTACACCCGAGTGAATGTTACTCGCCTTCGGCTGGTGTGGTAATTGAACGAGAGTGTTATAACCACTTTTCTCACTTGTTAAGTATTACATTTTAAGAAATTATAGGTGAAATTTAAAATTTGTTAAAACTACACTAGCGCTTTCTGTTACAATTTTGTATTATTAATCATGCAAATTATAACTCTAGGACGGTTTACTCATAATTTGAGTATTGAACGCAATGTGGAATATTTAATGTGTTTTGCTTTATTAGTAAAATATGCTAGAGGAACATTTTCACTGATTTTATTGATGGAGTTCATTCCGCACCATTCTTTAGAATTACGATATTTCTCTTCATATCTGACTTTAGATGTTTTTGGTTAAAGTTGATTTATTGCCTGTTCAGCCTGTTATTTTATGAATGCATGGGTAAATTCTATGAATTCTTCACTATCTATTTCCATTTTTTATTTTGTTTGTCGTCTGATCACTGTGTTCACACTCAAAATTTCTGATTTGTGAAGGTTTTAATAAATTTAAGGTTATTTTAAAAAATTCTATAAAACCGCTTCAAAATAAATAAAATTTATAAAATTAATTATATTAAAATTTAGGAATATAAAATGAATAATATTATAATACCGCCAATTAACTTATACAATAACAGAGTGCTGATTGTCAGTGGCTGTTTCTTTTCCTCACTAGTGAGGGAAAGTGGTTTTCCCTCACTAGTGGAGGAAAGTGGGACTTTCCACACCAGTTTTAGTTGAGTAACGGATAGCCATTACTTAATGGTTGCAGGAAAAAGATTTTATTTTTATTACATAAGATCACATGTCAGATGTCTACAATCCTTTTTGAACCACTAATATCTTTTTTTAATTTTACAGTTTTTTAAGCGTGAAAATTTCAGATATTGTCCATCTCGTTGCATTATGGTAACTAGGAAGTTGAGACAGAAGATTGTCTTAGTTATGTTTTTTAAAATTTACTTAATTAAGTTTTGTAATGAGGTTGCACTAACTTATAGATTATTTTTACTCATTATCCCTGTTTTTAGAAAACATAATAGTTCCTATTTGTGGACATTATTATGTGACTTGAAATGACCCTTGATCGTATTAAAATCTTTATAAATATTGAAAAAACTCTATTATTAATAAAATTATAGTTCGAAAAAACAAAATAACCAAAAGTTCGCCATTTCAATACTCTTTAGGACTCAAAAACACACACCAATGAAGATAAAATGAACAACATTTCTATGATCGGATGACCAAAGTGATGTGCTCCCTCTGTTTGAGGCCTCTTCGTGGGCTGTTGAATTGAGATGTGCTGTATGTGATCTTTGTTGATGTGATTTATTGTGGGGTTTTTTTTTGTCAAACATTTACTGGTTAGTTATACACCAGTATCTTAGAGAAATAAGTTCTTGTGTTAAAATCTTTACTACATTAATTGAAGTATTAGATTGTAAATGCTTTTTCTATACATGAAATGTTTCATATTAATTTGAGAGTTTAGTTGTATGAAATCGGGTATGTTAGATAAATTATTAATTAAAAGCATCTATAAAATTAAACCCTTATAAGAGAATAATCTAGTTTTTCGGCGCAATATCGGCCAAAACACACCCTGCATAATCGTTTGTTCACAAACAGAATAGTCTCTATTCTTTTGTCATTGTCATATACATGACGATCATTAGACCCATCTGGCCTTACGGAGTAGAGCTTTTAGGCTCAACTAAGCCATCGAGTCCCTATCGTATTCAATCCTTGCATTCCATAATTTGTAAAATTCTCAATGATTCTTACTTTGTTACAAACAAAGTAATCCATAATGACCTTAATGTCCCATTTATTACCGATTTGGCCAAAATCCGTTATAGACCTTTTCATGAAAAACTTTATTCCCACTCAAACAAACTAGTTTCAAACCTTGCTACTTCTTCAATTCCTGGTAATCCTCCGAGGCCTCTGAAAAGAAGAAGACCTCTTGGCCTTATAAGTTAAATTTATTATTTGAGTACGCTGGCTGGCTAGTTTCTATTTTTGTCTTTATTCATGGCGTTATGCATTCCTGCCATTTATTGGTTCTATTGTTATAATACAGTTTTAAATTTCCATGAATAAATTAATTAAAAATATTTCAATGATCTCCTTTTTTTATCTTTTGTTCCATTCAGGGTTATGTCATTAAAATAATCAATTGCAGATCGATTGGGTATTTCTGATTATTTAAAAACGTATCTTCTTAAATAATCTCTACCTTCTACTCAACCGAATCCTTTTCGTGATACAGTTGCTTATTTATAAGGAGATATGCAATAGGTTTTAAATAAATTATCCCTCTGGCTGCAGAAAAGTTCTTGGATCGTGGATATGCTTCCGTCATTAAGAGATAATATTCCGGGATTGGAGGAGTCCAGTGTTCCAAGTTTTATACTGACAGACAACTTTGAGAACTTAATGAGATTCAGTTACAGAAAGTTTCGTCTCAAGTTGGCAACTGCGAAGCAAGAATAGTATCCCCCTCAATCCTCGGTCCAAATACCTCCTCCAACCCTATCATTTTCTTCTGTCCCCGATTTAGTAATAATTCTAAAAATGTTTGAAAAACGATTGTGACAGTTGTTCGAGTTTTGTAATAAACGTTAATGTATCACGTTCATAAGGTTATTTTGAAATTATAATCATAATCGCAACTAAAGACTGGAAATGAATTAAGATGAAATTTGAATCAAGATTACATTATTTGCTATGTTATCAAGTTCTCATATTTCAGGGATGCTGTTGTCACTTATTAAGTCAATTTCTTCAATTGAAAAATGAACCTTCAAACTATGTATGAAAGATAAATGAAAAAATTATATTTTTAGTGGCTCCTTATTATTTATAATATTATTAGGGGGGGGGAGGGTGGAGATAACATTGGTACTATTGGCGGACCAACTCCCATTTTACATACAATTTTTATACTGTACTACAGAAATACTTTACACTTCAGTAAAGGTACCCAGATAATTTTGTAGAAATTAAAATTCAGTTTTGTAATTCTAAAAATTGTGCACCTCCCAATCACATATCAAAATATGAGTACTTACTTAGTATTGTTTTGATATAATGAGTAATTTACATTAAATAAATGGTGTTTATATTTATATATTATATTTATGTTTTAGCTTTTGGTTATTTATTTTTAAACGTCATGAGGAGAGGTTGGTGTCAATGATGGATGAGATGTACTGCATTTGATCTAAATGAATGTAAATTTGTATTTCTCATTATATCTGAATTGGCAAAAAAATCCTCTGGTAGTATCAGATTATTTTAAATAATTATACTTATTTCATATTAAAATTTTAATACATTTTTAAAAAAAGTTTAGGCCTACAAAATAATTTTGTGACCCTGGACGTTTTTAATTCTAATTCACTGATTTTTAATTCAGTGTATGGCCTGAAGATGCCTGAACTGGTTAAACGCTTATTGATTTCTTTTTTCAGTATTTCACAGACTTAAGGCTTTGTATTTGTAATTTTTCAATTGCGATCTAGTATTTATAGTAAAAATTAGAATTATGAGTCATTGCGTAAAATTATGTTGTGTGAGATAGTGAGTCCCTCCACGAGAACGGTTCGACTATTGAACATGTATACCCTCGTGATGTAATCAATTTGAAGTTTCTTTTTTAAATAACTCATTTATCCGCTAGCAGAACACATTTACTATTCAGTGAGCGTGTCGCAAATTATATCTCCGTCGTGAGGGCTCTATGGGAGAAGTCAGCTTGCTTTATAACTGTTATTAAGTCTGAAGAACAGTAATCACCGCTACTCTACCGGTAACTCGATAGCGAAACATTAAAAGAGGAACTCTTGACTGATTATAGCATATGCGCCCTAGGCAACAGTTTACACCGCTCGCTCGTATCATTAGTACGATTTTTATGACAGGCCTTTAGGAGCAATTACGGAAGAGGGGGTGGGGTGGGTGTAAAACATAATAAAAGAGATGGCCTAATAAGAGGGCTGAGTCGACCCCGTAATGGGGTTAGGGTGGGCCCCCTCCTCCCATTATTGTTTATCAAATCCAAGTTAAACAGGAGCAGATGCTGCCTATTACTGACGTCCACTGCATGTAGTGGGCCCTATCTGTTCCCACGCGAGTCTCTACTGTCTTCGTACTACAACAACTCCACCCCCCATTTCAAGTGGTCATTGTTTGATTTGGATTCACGCAAAGTTTCTTGAAGGAAAAGAATCCCTCGATAATGATAGAAAACTATAACTGTTAAATTCGAAACAAAGAATGGGAGAATTTGTATAAAACAATAAAATAAAATAAACATAATAGGGTGTGTAAAAAATCAACAACTTCTTTTAACAATTATTTGTATTGTTATTTCTTTGATATAAAATACAATTAATACTCACAGTATTATTAAACCCCATTGCTATCTATCGTCAGTAGCCACACGGTCAACCTCTCAGAATTTTACCAATTGGCGCTTATTAAATTTTTAAGGATTAGTTCGTTACTCAGCCCAGCAAATTTATAAGCCCACCTTAATCTCTCCGACGCTATCACTTGAATACGTGTGCATGTTGCGCAACTCCTAAATTCTGGATTGGTGTGATGTTTTTTGGTTCACAATATACTAGGCAATGGCTTATTTTCGAATAGCACAAGAGGTTGTTCATCCTTCAGCGGGAAAGAAGAGTTGGAAGAGTGGTGGTGTTATAAATTCTAATTTTTAGATTTCGGGACGTAATATGTGACTCTTTAATCGCGCTTTTATATCCTTTATATATACATATGAATGTGTATATAAATATATATATATCTATATATATATATATATATATATATATATATATATACATACAAATGTATATATAAATATATATATATCTATATATATATACAGGGTATCCCATTTCAAGTGGATCAAACGTTTTTAACTTTTAAATGAAACAAAATTCAGAAAAACGATTCAGTTAAAAGTTGTAGTTATTCAGGCCAGGTAAAGTAGAAGAAGTATCTGAAGCTCACTACTTCAGTATGCTGTCTTCACAGGTTTTTAAATGTCCAGAAATTGTCTGAAAGATTCAAAATACCTTGATTAGTAAGTTATTTCGATTAAAAACTCTTAAATAAAATAACTTAATGCTAAATTACTTTTTCTCGTAAAGAAGGTATACTAAATTAGTCAACTTTGAATGATTTTTCTACTTAAACTATGAAAGATGTTACATACATTTTTTCCATGTTTTGGATTGTACATTTCAGAAAAATAAAAATAAATGGGTGTCAAGAGGAAACTACATTTTTTGAAGGTCGATATTGACCATTTTTTTTTTTTTTTTTTTTGATTATTTTATTGAGTTGTACAGCTGTTAACAAATCTAGTACAATTGCTATGAGAGTAAATAATACATGATAGGACATGTAGAGATACTACCCACTGGCAGCACTCTAATAAAGTTCTATAATAGACGGTCCCGAGGCCATCTTCTCTTCAGACGCATAGGAGGATTGTCCGGGATGGAATTGGATGCAAGGATGGAAACTAGTGGGTTTGGATGGGTTTGAAGTTTATTGTGGAATGATAGGTATCTGGAATGGGCTAAATCGGTAACATATGGAACGTTAAGGTCATTATGGATGGTTTTATTTGTGACAAAATAAGGAGCGTTTAGGATTTTGCGAAGGATTTTGGATTGGATACGAGAGGAATTCGATGGTTTGGTGGAGCCCCATAGTTCAATTCCATAAGTCCATATAGGCCTTATAACAGTCACATAAATAAGTCTTTTGTAATTGATCTGAAGCTTTGAGCGCTTATCCAGTATGTGTTGAAGTAGTCGGAAACGTCTAGCTGTTTCTTGTATTTTCAATCTTGTGTGAGGGTTCCAAGTAAGACGCTTGTCTAAGTAGAGTCCCAGGTAGCGAATCTGTTCAACAGGGATAAGTGGAGTACTATTAAAGAATACAGTAGGACAGGAAGTCATGGGTTTTCGACGAAGGGTAAAGGTAATTTGATGGGACTTGCTGGGATTGATTTTAATTATCCAATTCCGACACCATTCTTCGAGGCTTGATAGGTGTAATTGAAGGGATTGGGATGCAATATATGGGTCGTTGTTAACTGATAACACACATGTGTCATCAGCATACGTGGAGATGAAGGTGTTAGGATGGGTTGGAATGTCAGCTGTATATACTGTGTAAAGGATAGGACCGAGGATGCTACCTTGAGGAACGCCAGCAGACTGGGAATAGAGGGATGAGTAGGAACCTTTATGACTTACTTTAAATGTTCTGCCAGTTAGAAAGGAGCGAATGATTAAAAAGTATGTAGGAGGAAGGAATTGTCGGATTTTGTAAAGGAGACCTGGGTGAGTGGTAAACCAGACTCGATCAAAAGCCTGTTCTACATCGAGAAAGGCTCCTGTGCAGTACAATCTACGCTCCAATGCAGAGGAGACAACATCCACCACACGATGACATTGCTGGATAGTGGAGTGGGATGTTCGGAAACCAAACTGGTGGTCTGGGATTATGCGGTTACTATCTAGGATGGGATAAATACGTTTTAGAATGAGTTTTTCGAGGATCTTGCCCATTATGGGTAAGAGGGAGATAGGACGATAAGAGGATGGGAGTTCTGGAGGCTTTTTGGATTTTGGGATCATTTTTACTATAGATAGTTTCCATGTATCAGGAAAATAGGTAGTACGGATTACAGAATTATATATGTATGTGAGGAATAGGATAGCTTTTCGAGAAAGGGATTTTAGGATGTGAGCTGTAATAAGGTCATGTCCAGGAGCTTTACGGGAAGGTAAACTATGAATAATATTGGATATTTCTGACGGATGAAAAGCCTTAGGTGGGAGAGACATTTGGAGTGGGATATCCAGTTCTGCTTCAATACACTCAATGTGAATAGGGTTGAGGATATCAGGGTGTGGATTAAATGTTTTGAAGAGGTGTTGAGCGTATATGTGAGATTTTTCTTCATCAGATCTGGACCAAGTTTGATTTTCAGTAAGGAGAGGATGATTAAAATCTTTGAATTTAAGGATCTTTTTGGCGGTCGTCCATAGTGATTTGTTAGTAGTCGTAAGATTTTCAGTCACACTAAGTAAATTTTGGATTTTGAAGTTTATAATCTCCGTTTTCAGTTTGTTAGTCAGTTGGGTGTAATATGTTTTATCTGATGGGTAACGAGTCCTATGCCACTTAGATCTTGCTCTGCGTTTTTCGCTTAGCAAGATGCGAAGGTGCTGTGGCAGGTTAGTCTGTTGTGTGATATTATTTCTGTTTATGGTAGTGTTAACTCTTATACTTTGTGTTATTGTTGCTGTAAGTATTTCTATTGCGCTGTCAATGTCTTGTTTAGTTTTTAGTGGAATCCGTAAGTCTAGTTTGCTTTCCAAATCGTTATTAAATTGCTCCCAGTTAATTCGTCCTGTAATCAATGAAGGAGAGGAGGGCTTAGGAATGAAGGTTGAGTGTAATGAGAGCAGAACTGGACTGTGGTCTGAGGAGAGGTCATCCAGGGATTTGATTAATACATGGGAAGGAGAAATCTGGGATGTGACAAATATATCCAGAATATCAGGGCGTTTTTTTCAAGGAAGTTGGCCAATAGGTAGGATTCGAGGGAGAGAGAATTGAATAACTACGAGAAGTGGAGACATGAGACAGGATGTTGCCATGAGGGTTGGATGTTCGACAACCCCATCGTTGGTGTTTAGCGTTGTAGTCTCCTCCAGCAATAAAGCGTGATCCGAGGGATTGGAACAAGGATTCTAGTTGGTTATAGGATAGAGAATTGCCAGGAGGACAGTATACAGCTGATAATGTAAGATGGAGGGGACGAGTTGATATTATGATAGAGGTTGCTTGGATAACCGCATTTGGAGTAGAGGGAATAAGGGAATGTGGAATGGATTTATGGATAAGGATGCAAGAACCGGCGTGGGAAGTGTTGTCTGGGTGGTCAGATCTATAAGTGATGTAGTCGCGTATGTAAAAATATGAACGTTTAGTAAAGTGAGTTTCAGTAAGTAGGGCAATGTCAATCTGATTGTCATGAAGAAATATGTCAAGTTCGTCTCGGCGGTTGTTTAGTCCGTTCGCATTCCATAAGAGGACAGCTAGGGGCTTCACATTCATCGCGGTTGACCATTTAAAGTGAAAAAGCAAAAAATGTTTTTTTATTTCTTCAAACTAGGCCTGAATAACTACAACTTTTACATGAATCGTTTTACTGAATTTTGTTTGATCCACTTGAAATGGGACAACCTGTGTCTATATATATATGGTATATATACATTATACATTCACTCTCTCTCTCTCTCTCTCTCTATATGTATATATATATATATATATATAGAGAGAGAGAGAGAGAGAGGGGGGGAGAGAGTGTGAGAGTGAGGGGGGGAGGGAGAGGTGAGAGAGAGGGAGGGATGGTTGAAGCCTTTTGTCTTTAATATATATTCAATGAGGGGTTGATGGTATATAGTGGCATGTATAACAACCTGCTGCTGCTAGGTCCAGGGTTGCCAATAATCCTTTTAGCAGCGGCAGCATGTCCTGGGTTGGGTCCAAACCTTGTCCTTGCCAACTGGACCAGACCACTACATCACCGCCCTGGGATGATTAGTTTTCATCTCATCTGTCCCTCCTTTTCTCCATAGGCAAAGGCAATGGGGAATAATACTGATGAAGTATATAGGGGAGATCGAAACATATGTACATTTAGGCTTTTAAACAGGCATACAAACTAAATAATTTTAATTAAAATATTATTATATAAACGAATGATTATAATAATATAATAGTTCTAATAGTTGTTATTATTGTAATAAAACTATTCATGATAATTTAAATGATTGTGTAAGCACCACTGCTAGGTATCATTTGAGATGTCGGTTTTCATTAATTTTAAAATTTAAAGTAGAATTAGTCGAATTCTGTTGTTTACTATTTCAATGTTTACAGTATTTAGTGAGCTGTTTTAATGCTCTAATTTTTACATCACTTACTATCACTACAGTTTAATGAACGTAGTTTAGTATGTCATCAAATATGACCATGGAAACACATTGTGCAATTTTTTTATTTGTGAGCTCAAGGTTGGACAATCGGTAGTCTGAATTGCAAGAAGCAACAGCACCGCATTCGGGGAAGGGAGTAGTATCGTAAGGACCGTTCGCTGCTCCTTTGAGAAATTTTTTGCCGGTAACAAAGATTAAATCATAAAAAAAGTAAATAATTCAAAATTTCATAAATATAAATATCACATCAACAACCTGCTGCAGAGATATTGACATAATTAATAAAAAAAAGTTTCGAAATACAACTTGCATTGGTTAATCGGAAGCGACCTATAATTTTACTTGACAAAGACCTCATGTTTCACGATATACTGTGAAGAACTAATCGGGCTGGGCACGAAGTCTTACCATACCCATTTTTAAAAACTAAAAGATTTAGTTTTTAAAATGATTTAGAAATTATTTCATCATGAAACCATGAATTTTTCAGTTCTGGAATTGAAAATTTGATAACTCTCTAAGGAAAATGTGTAGAAAATAAGGATAAAGATTTTAAATATGGATAATTTGATTTCATAAATTTGTTTTACCAAAGAACCTTTCCTTTGAAAACGGGCATGTCATTTGAAACTATTATACTTTAGATAGCATCAATTTAAATTATTTATAAATATTATAAATTATATAATAATATAATTTTATAATTTATAATAAATTATAAATTAGTTCTGATTAACATATTACAATTGAAAATAATGCATCCTACTCTACAATATTACCAGAAACAGTTATTAAATTTAAATACAATCAAATCATAATAAATTAGGTTATATTAATATTTAATTTTTTTATGCACAGAGGTATTTCATTAAACGTTATTAACGTCGTCAATGAAAATCGGAAAAAATATTGATTTCTGAAGTTTTGGAGATATCCGCTTTTCATTTAGAATGCATTTGTAAGTTTGTATACAACGAAATACGAAAAAAAATTTAATTTAATTATCTCCTCAAGGTAGTATCCTTGGTCCAATCCTATATACAGTTTATACAGCTGACATCCCAACTCATCCTAATACTATCCTTATCACGTATGCTGATGATACATGTGTATTATCAGTCAACACTAATCCAGTTATTGCATCCCAAAGCCTCCAATCCCATATCACTGATCTTGAAGAATGGTGTCAAAACTGGAGAATTAAAATAAATTCTCAAAAATCGCATCAAATCACTTTTACCGCACGTCGTAAACCAATGACTTCCTGCCCTACAGTATCCTTTAATAATATCCCTCTGGTGCCTGTAGAACAAATCCGATACTTAGGGTTGCACCTTGACAAACGATTAACCTGGAATCCTCATACAAGACTGAAAAGACAAGAAACCGCACGACGTTTCAGACTACTTCAACACTTACTAGACAAACGCTCTAAGCTTCCAATTAACTACAAAAGACTCATCTACATGACCATCATACGACCTATTTGGACTTACGGAGTAGAGCTTTGGGGCTCCACTAAGCCATCGAATTCCTCTCGTATCTAATCCTTACAGTCCAAAATCCTTCGTAAAATCCTCAATGCTCCTTATTTTGTTAAGAATAAACTCATCCATAACGACCTTAATGTCCCTTGTGTTGCTGATTTGGCCCGAACCCGGTATCTATCCACTCAAACCCTCTAGTTTCAAACCTAGCTTCCTCTTCAATTCCCGATAATCCTCCAAGGCGTCTGAAAAGAAGATGGCCACGTGACCTCCTTACTTGAACTTTGATTTGAGTACTACCAGTGGGTAGTTTCTCTACATTTCATTATCATGTCATTATATATATATATATATATATATATATATATATATATATATATATATATATATATATATATGTATATATATATACTTAGCCTATTTACTTGTTATAGTATTGTTTTAGTATACTTAGCCTATTGTATTATTGTAATACAGTTGTAGATATCAATAAATAAATTTAAAAAAAAATTTAATTATCTATCATCATTCACTTTATTATATACCTAAAGATTGAATATTTATTTTTATTGAAGATCTGAACAATTCTTTACAATAAAAAAGGGGGTTAATGATATACTAAGCCCCTAACCAGACCTTGTAATAAAGACAATATCCTAGGAACACTGTCTATCCATCAACGATTTATGGAAACCAATAACATGGGAACCGCTTAACTTTGTATAAACATCTCTCGTAATCTCACTTAGCGGATAGATAGTCATACATAACTAAAATTAATTGCTTACTTAGATAGTGCAGTGATGGTAATACAGTTTTTTATTTATTGCATCCAATTTTGATAAACAAGAATTTTCTTTCAAGTTTAAATAAGTGCATGTGATTTAATTGGTGTCAACAAATCTGAAGGGACGTTTAAAAAATACAAAAATATGATTTATCCATCTATTATATTTTTAAAAATGAGTTATAGATCCTATAAATCTGTAGGAGTCGTTTAAGTCAATGGGTTAAGTGCTTAAAAAAAAATAAAAAACTTTACAACTACAACCCACTCTTGGATTCAGTACATCCTAGAATCTGTACTGTTTCTAGATCAACGATTATGAAGAGAGGTAATTTTACCACTTAGGAAAAACCACATAATAGAGGCTGGATGAGCCTAGGACGGTCTCTAAATACCTCACGGTCCATCGCCAGCTGTTAACATATTGATTCCGAGTATCGTGTCAAGAGTGATCCTACTATAATAGTCTTGAAGAATACCTGCAATGTAGGTCGAAACGTCGGCTTTCAAATAAACAGTTCTCCCTATATGTATAGAGAATTTGCTGGCCTCCACCCGCACGATTTTCTTTCTCTTATTTTTACATAGCTTTATACCTTATACGTAATTTGCGGTACAGCAATATAGAGCTCTACCGTTGAGCCACTCCGCTCCATAATATATGTGAATAATCATTCGCTTAGATAGTTATGAAGATTGCATGTCTATAGGCGTAATTTGTGTTAAAGGATTAAATGCTAAATATAAAGTTATTAATACTCATCAAGCAACAGCTGGAGTTGATTTTACAATTCAGTTGTTGACAATACAAAGCGACTTTAGCTGAGAGGCTCTGACCAGGGTCATTAGAGCCGAGAAGGGACAGTTGCAAAAGAGGATGGGTAATTGGCAATTAGCGAGCTTTGGGTAAGGCGATCTGCGCCCTGCTCCCTTATCTTCGAAATAATAAATCTAAACGAGCCGTGTGTGTGGAAGAGGAGGCTATTATATCGATAATGTCAAAGAGTCAACTTTTTAATTACCAGATGGCTCGACCCGACAATCGACTAGTAATTGGCCGTAAAGGGTACGACCGGGGTGGCATCTGGGAGGTAAACGGAGAACTAGGAGTCGAGTTACCTCACTTTTGTTGGAGGCCTCTTGGACTGCTATCTCTCCACTGTAGTATTGTCGCCATCTGTTGCCAGTCTTGATGCCGACATTTTAGCGTCATTCACTTCGGAGGCGTCGGGTTTCTCACTGTTGGCTAACTCCCTGACAGTCGTTGACAGTTTGACAGTCTCCTGTCAAGAACTCAATAATGCTGAGGGAATCAGATAATAATATTTCAATCATTGCGGATATATTGGACTCTTAAAATGCTATAATAATCTTAATTTTTTTCAGTATTTTTTAAAATGAAAATTGGCCCAATCAAATATTTCAACCAGCCGTAATTATTTATTCACCATTAAGCCTTTAGTTTATTTATTCATTTAAATTCACTTTATGCTGCTATGGCTAATTGGATGATGCTACAGTGAGAGACCTTAGTTTTGTCTTTCCCGATAAAATTAGGATATGGGTGTTTACGTGTATCTGACACATCGACCCCATTTTAAAACCCTTCCGAAGGACGGTTAACCAAGGATTTTATACTCTCTTAGTTCCTCGATCTTGGGCATAGTAGGTTGTTATACTAACTACTACACCACAGGAGGCCATATTGATGTCAGTAGCTTAAGTTCCTTAAAATAACTAATCAGGTCATTATGAGTAAATTTAATATGAATTAAGCCGAGCTGAAAATAATTTCAAATGAGCCATCTTCATTTGAAATTATTTTAATAAACAGAACGAATATTCTCAAAACATGTTCATTATATTTGTATACTTTTCAAGATTTTTTTTTACTGAAAGCAACAAATAAAGATTTGTTTCGGTGAATTGAATATTTTTAAAAATATGATTAATTAATTAATTATATTCATGACGTGGTACATTTTGAATAATAAAATTATATTAAATACAAACATTCATACGGCATATAAAGTTTTAGTTACTATGATAGCCCTTTTAATGAGTACTATTTTTATGGGAAAGTTAAATAATAATAATAATAATAAAAAATAGAATTACAATATATTTCAACTGGAAAACGGTTAAACTTGTCTACTATTTCTAAGGTTGAATGTCCATTTGTATCTATATTTTGTAACTATTATAAATTCGCATCGCTGAGGTAATAGCCATAAACATATTGATAAAAGCAAGATATGTAGGTTGAAGATATCCGATTATAACAAGAAATAAGTTCACTAAATAGGTCTGAAAAAATTATTCTTAAAATAAATGGTAAAATAATGGCCATCCGAAAAAGCTCCGAAAGAACCTAAATCGATAGTAGCTAATGAAGCAAGAAAAAGACGGGAAAATGGATCGAGTTTAAAAGCCCAGTCTTTCTTCGGGTCGAGGGAGAAATCGCTTAGTGCTAAAGACTTGGGGTCTATAAGTTAATAACGCAGATCTATCAAAGATTTTGAGGCATTTGAGGGAGGAATCTGTTATAGTCAATTAGAAGATTAGCCTGTTAATTTAGTTTTTACTTAATAGTGGCCTTAATTATTGTTAAGGTGTACAAATAACATTTTATTAGTGCAGATGCACTAAATAATTGCATTTACCTAGGTGTGTATATATATATATATATATATATATATATATATATATATATATATATATATATATATATATGTATGTATGTAAATATTGATTGATTTTTATTTCGGTAATTTATTTTAAAGTAATATAATAATTTTAGGGATCTGTTCTGCAGGCTGTCTCTTCGATTTCGGTTAAAAGCTTTAGCGGTTTAATTGGTTTAATTTTTATACTTATATACCACAATTACATTCTCTTTTCCATCCTAAAGCTTGCGATAACTTGTATTTTTGGAAAATATTAAAAGGGAAACGAATGAAAAGTTAAAACTTGTAACTTAACTCGGAGAGACAACTTATGGAATAAGTACCTAATTTTATAATTGAAGGGGAATTAAATGTCTAAAAGAAATGAGGTTTGTCTAAACTAGGGGAACTGAGTGATTGATAGAGCACTGAGCTACCGTGCCGAAGATTCGGGTCCTAATACGGCTGTAGCAGATTTTATTTCTTGGAATGCCTATATTCTGTGTAGTCTGTATAACCTGTTGGACCTCTCTATAAAGTGGGTACCCAAGGTATGGAGAAAAAACCTGGCGGTTAAGCGTGATGTATGGGAAAACACCTCACCTGTTGTCCTAAAAAATGTAAGGTTTCTACCAACTACTAAGCCCAAGACCATGCACTGAATATGGTTTGTAGTGATATAGGTAAAAAAGAAAAAAATCTATACTAAATCTTGATTATTGAAGTTATTTTGATTTCTTTCTATTTTCTAAAATAAGATGGAACATGGAGGATTTTAGAAACGAAAGGAATTCCGAGCATACTATGTACAATTATTTTTTAGTGTACAAGGTTTCAGGTTCATAAATGTTTTACTTATAATTGTTTATAAATGTTTTATTTATTTTAACTTTAAATTAAGTATTTCGTATCGGCCATTCTGTTTTATTTCATTTAAGTCTAAAAATCAAGTACCGTCCCACACGGTAATTACATCACCAACAAGATGTAATTACCGTGTGGGACGGTTCAGATCCATATGTGGCAGATTTTATTTAATGTGTTAACAATAGTCGATGGATCCTTTGAGATCTGGGACCCTCCAGGGGCTTACTCTGCCTCTATAAATCACCTCCCAGCAAAACTGTTGTATAAGAAACAGTACGGTTTCTACCATGTACTGAACCAAAGAATCTTTATTAGTTGTAGTAGTACTGCATTTTTTTTTTTGTTAGTCGAAAACTTGATTCAAAAAAATACATCCCTTAAAAAAGGTAGCAAGTTGATAACTCCCGGAAATAACTGGCTTTTAAAACTTAATAACGAAAAAGGAGAAATTCAAACTAGTAGAACTGCAATAATCCATACTGCTACAAAATTCTATAAACAGTTATATTCTGAAAAGTATCCAAACAAAATTAGACCAACCAGCGGAAATGAAGATAATAACGAGGTGGTTGAAGATTTTCTGGAGGAGGAAATAACAAAAATTATAAAGGAGCTCAAAAGAGACAAAATGCCTGGGCGCGATATCATAACTGCAGAATTAATTATCACAGCTTCAGAACTAATTGCTCCTATATTAACCAAACTGTTCAATGTAATTATGAAAACTAGGGAAATACCCGACCAGTGGTTAAAATCAGACATTGTTTTGATTTTTAAGAAAGGTAGCCCATCAAAATTAGATAATTACCGTCCCTAACTAGATAAGTCTGATCCCTATCTTCGCCAAGATTTTCTCAAAAGCTCTCAAAACCCGCTTAAAAAGATTCTTTGACGAGAACCAACCAATAGAACAAGCTGGCTTTCGAAAGGGCCTTTCTACAATAGATAATCTCCATGCCGTTAACCAAATCATTGAGAAATCGAATGAATACCAAATCTCAATATATTTTGCATTTATTGACTTCAGTAAAGCTTTTGATACAGTCAAGCACTCATTTCTTATCAATAGTCTAAAACGCCAAGGCATTAATAAACAGATTTTGGATATTCTTCAATGTTGGTATACCAACAGCCAAGCGAGAGTAGTTCTGGACTTAAATGGAGAGGATTTTCCAATCGAAAGAGGGATTCGTCAGGGCGATCCTTTATCACCTGATCTATTCAACGCGGTCTTGGAAGATGTTTTCAGAAACCTTCACTGGGAGAATTTTGGGATAGACATTAATGGTAACAAACTGTCAAATCTGAGATTCGCCGATGATGTAATTCTCGTTTCACACTCACCATCTGAACTGAAGAAAATGCTAGAAGAGCTAGTCCTAGTAGGAAATGAGGCTGGGCTGGAGATAAATTTTAACAAATCAATCTTAATGACAAATGCCGAAGAAGAAGAAATATTTCTCGGTACCAGCAAACTCCAATGGATTAAAGAAACAATCTACCTAGGGCAACTCATATCATTTGCAGATAAATCCAAGAAAGAGGTGAATAGAAGGATTAAAATAGGATGGTCCAAATTTTGGTCACACAAAAATATTTTTAAAAGCAACATGGCCATACATCACAAGAGAAAAGTTTTTGATGCTTGCATCATTCCCTCTTTAACTTATGGATGCCAAACTTGGAGCCTAAATAATGATATATCTAAATCCCTAGCAATCACTCAGCGTGCAATGGAGCGAAGTATGTTAAGGAAAAGTAGAAGGGAGAAAATAAAGAAGACAGAACTATGGAAGCTGACTGGTACGCGCGATATTCTCAATACAGTATCTGATCTTAAATGGTAGTGGGCTGGACACATTGCAAGAATGGCATCAACACATTGGGCTTAGGCAACAACTGATTGGTATCCAATACACCGCACTAGGAGAAGAGGGAGACCAGCTACGAGATGGCGGGACGACATACAAAACTTCATAGGAGTATTATGGCACCGTTCGGCTTGGAACAGACGTAGCTGAGGTAAATTGGGAGAAGCTTATGCCCAAAGAAGGGCCTTTTTTTCTTTTTAAAAAACCTTGTAAATATAAAAAAAACATGTAAAAACTGTACATAGAAGAAAGAGGAAAAAAATAAAGCTTATTATTATTATTATTAAGTATTTCGTATCGGCTATTCTGTTTTATTTCATTTAAGTCTAAAAATCACGTCCCGTCCCACACGGTAATTACATTACCAACAAGATGTAATTACCGTGTGGGACGGTTCAGATCCATATGTGGCAGATTTTATTTAATGAGTTAACAATAGTCGATGGATCCTTTGAGATCTGGGATCCTCCAGGGGCTTACTCTGCCTCTATAAATCACCTCCCTGCAAAACCGTTGTATAAGAAACAGTACGGTTTCTACTATGTACTGAACCAAATTTATTAGTTGTAGTAGTACTGCATTTCTTTTTTTTGTTAGTCGAAACTATAAGTATTTCACGAACACCCAAACCCACTGATAGAACAAATAAGAATCTCATCTTAGGACAAAAGAAGAAAATTGAAAATAACGTAGATGAGGGGTATGTTATTGTAGAAGTATTAAAATCAAGCCACAGGAGAGGTGCCGCTGGGTCTGTTATTCTTCATGCCTCTCGTACCATTATTTGTCATTTTACTGACAGAAAATCTGATGATTGTCAATTGATTGTACTAGACCAAGGTGGATAAAGAAACAAAGGGAGAAAAAAAGTAAAATATACTATCCTATGTCAATCGACAGTGGAGAACTAGATTAAGGGGTTCTGGATTCTACCAATGAAAACTGAAACAGTCGACATTTACTATGAAATAGCAATGGGAAACGCAATCAAGTCATAAATATCATTAAAATATATTTCATACAAAAAATTCTTATGAACATGATGTTCATACATCAATATAATAAAAATGAATCCCCAAAAGTAGTGTTAACCATAAAACTCGCGAACGGCTCGACCAATTCGGCTAATTTTTTTTTCATATTTTTGGTAAGGCGCAAAGAAGGTTCTTATGGAGAGCAAAAAACGTAAAAATGACGGTGAAATCTTCGGTGGTCGAAAACATTGACATTTTCGGAGTTACTACAGTTTTTAGCCTGTATCTCCTAATCTGTAGGTTTTTGAAAAAAAGACATTAGTAACCATTTTTAAAGTTTATTAAATTTACTACAATTTGAGGAAAACCACAGCTCTGTAGGTCTATAAGATTCCGAGTTCGTTCCCTATCGTATAATAAATAACTGTAATCTTATCTATCGTTCTGACTGAAAAGACCACCGCAGAGCCGAAACGGGATATGCTACAGATTTGAAATTAGCACAATAGGTACATTTTTTAAAGCAACGCGCCCTAAGAAAGGATTTTCGAAAATTCGTTCTCTAAGAGGGTAAAAAGGCGGATAAACGTTTTAATTTTTTATTACAAACGTGATTTTTAAAGCTAGCACCATGACATTTTAAATTTAGCTTACTTTCCGAAACGCACGAGAATATTAAATTTTTTCAGCTGCTAATTGATTATTATTTACTGCAAATTGATTACAATTCGATTTGTTAACATGATTTTTGTTTTACTTAATTAATGTTCTTCATGAAATAAAAAACAGTTTTTGGGTTAGGTTATTAAATATTTTTTCTTTAGACGGATCGTTTTTTGTTTATTTCATTCGTCAAAAGAAAAGTACTTTTGAATTTAGTTGGATGTTATAACGTCATTATTATTTGTTGTACTTTTGTATTTTAGATAGGTATCTAATAACGGTAACTTATTTTATTTTGTAATAACGAGCAATCTCTGTATAATTTGTCGTTTTCTTAGGCTAATTTAAATAAAGTAACTAAATTTTTGTATAGAATCATTCATAAAATACCATAGTGTTCGTTAATTTTGCCGTTCGTTTGCGTGAGTATTTTCTAAATACGTAGTTTTCATAATCATTTTTTAATTTACTTAGATTATACTTCATAAAATGCGTTTTTACAACGTTCAAAATGCACTAAAATAATATATAAATTTAATTATTAGGGGAATAGTTTCCCCCCTAATACGTGACCATTGAACCTGTACTTCGTACCCTAGCCCCTCAGGTACCTGCTGTGAAACTGCGCACATCGCTGCAATTTATAATTTAACTATTGAAACTAAAGTTAACAATATGTACACATAAAATAAACTATTCTACTATAAGAGAAGGTAATGAACGAATTTTTACTATTGAAAATTATAAATGATGTAGTTTTAATACACTATATTAACTCCGATGTCTGTTAAATTAACCATTCTTTAATTCACTCAGATTTTACTACATAAACCACGTTTCTATCATGTTGACAATGCACTAATAGAATATATAAAATTAATAATTATTCTATTCCCCTCTACTGCATGAATATCGAACCTGTACTTCGTACCCTAGACCCTCAGTTAGGTACCTGCTGTGAAACTGTGCACATCGCTGCAATTTATAATTTAACTATTGAAACTAAAGTTAAAAATATATACAGATAAATAAACTATTCTACTATAAGAGAAGGTAATGAACGAATTTTTACTATTGAAAATTATAAATGATGTAGTTTTAATATACTATATTAACTCCGATGTCTGTTAAATTAACCATTCTTTAATTCACTCAGATTTTACTACATAAACCCCGTTCTATAATGTTGAAAAGACGCTAATATAATATATACAATTAATAATTATTCTATTCCCCTCTACTGCATGAACATTGAACCTGTACTTCGTACCTTAGCCTCTTAGTTAGGTACCTGCTGCGAAACTGCGCACATCGCTGAAATTTATAATTTAACTATTGAAACTAAAGTTAACAATATATACAGATAAATAAACTATTCTACTATAAGAGAAGGTAATGAACGAATTTTTACAATTGAAAATTATAAATGATGTAGTTTTAATATACTATATTAACTCCGATGTCTTTAAATTAACCATTCTTTCATTCACTCAGATTTTACTACATAAACCCCGTTTTATAATGTTGAAAAGGCACTAATATAATATATACAATTAATAATTATTCTATTCCCCTCTACCGCCTGAACATTGGACCTGTACTTCGTATCTTAGCCTCTTAGTTAGGTCCCTGCTTCGAAACTGCGCGCATCGCTGAAATTTATAATTTAACTATTTTCGGATATCGACCGATGAAAATTGGCATTTATATGCTTTTGGTCATTTTTGAAAATCCTTAGAAAAAAAGGAGTTCCTTCTCAAGACTAAAACTTTATGCTGTTGGTAGTATTATGAAAACTCGACACATAAATAAAATATTATTAGTGAGTCTCTTTTCCATCCTACAAATTTATGGTCTTAAAAATTAATGATTGTTAAATTTTTTCCAAGTTTCTAGAGAAAGAGTGTGACTGAATTTCTCGCATGACAGGGAAATTTAAATAATGTCTTTTTGAAGTTCATTTCATGTTGAACACGCTAGTTTTTAAAATGTACTGATATCTTTAAAAATGACTTCGCAATTAATTTTTCAGCAAAACCCCTTCTTTCATTAAATTCATTAAAACATCATTCTAAAAATGGCTGCCAAATAAAACATACAGCTTACACAATTTTTTCAAATGGATTTTGTGAATATCTGCTCATAAGGAAACCATGACGAAAGAATCAGGATAATTAAAAATGTTCAGCAACAAATATATTTATATTGGGTGATTTACAATGGATTGACCATATTATGATTATTGATTATTTACTGCCTTTAAATTTTTCTTATAATTTTACTTATAATCTTATCAGAATACAATTTTATTTTTCTAAATCAGGATTTCTTGATGCACTACGCTCACAATACTGCAGTAATATTTATTCACAGCACGACTGAGATATGAATATACCTGAAAGTAATTTTATTTCCCTGTCCATTTAATTAAGTACGATTAGACATGAACTGAATTCATTACCCTCCGACCTCGATGAATTCAAAAGGAAAAGCTCTGATAAAAATTATGCAAGAAGACTCGGCAATAAGAAGAGATGGAAAGAGAATTATTGGCGTAGCTCTCTAACCTCTATAACCTCGGTTGATATTCCGTTCCATGTAGAGGACCTTTTCAATTGCTCCTTTATCTACAGCCAATCAAAATACCTTCAGCTATCTCTCGATATCGCTCGCTAATGCTCAATATGATCCTTATTGGCTCTGTTTAAGTTATATCCTTGCCTGTTCAATGGCAATAAAAGCTGAATCATTAATTACAGCTCTGTAAATAGGATGTTGGATTATAGAGCTTTAGGTCTCGAATTCGAAACCGGTTGAAGAAGACAATTTTTTTTGGTCTAGGATCAAAAGTTGATTGCTCCGAAATTATAAAAAATCGACAATTTCATATTTTTCGCTAGTTTAGACACGACACTTTGTCGCTTAATTTCTCATTGTTTTAATCCGGTTCTGAAACTTGGAGTTTCGGGATCATATATCATTCTTATTTATTCATATTGTGTGCAGAGTTTCAAACTGAATATATTTTTCTGACTGCAATTTTTATACTGAAATACTCTTATTTCCTTTAGTTTAGGCTTTTTTTTTTTTTTTTTTGTCATTGGTTATGCTATTTCTGGAGCGGAGTGGCTCTGTGGTAGAGCGCTGTGTTGCCATGCCAAAGGTACCAGGTTCAAATCCGGCTGTGGAAGATAATTTATTTAGGTTAGAGAAGAATTGGTCGACGGTATCTTCTAATTTAAGGAAGAAATAGTTGGGGGTGCAGTCAATCAAAACACCAAAATAAGCATAACTTTTTTATTATGTGCCGACGTTTCGGCCTACAATGTAGGCCATCTTCAGGGCTAAGAGAGAGAAACAAACAGAAATATATAAAAACGTAGCAGTAACAAGAATATATAAAGTGGTACAGGAGTGGAAATTAAAATAGTGACTAGATATGATGAAATAGTGAATAGATATATGATAAATAAGAATGAATATAAGACTGGTTACAGAATATAATAAACTTAAAATAGTGATAGATAAAGATAAAATTGTAGATGATGAACAGAAATTCTAATAGTGACAGATATAATAATACAAGAATACGAATATAAAATAGAAAAAAAAAATACATGTCAAGAAAGGATAAAATGTAAACAATAATATAAATGGAAAGAAAAATGAGGAGGTAAACGGAAAGATACAAAAAGAGAAGACTAAAATATAGAAAAAGGGGGATGAGTATGAAGGATTTAGAAAAAACTAGTTTAATTATAGATATGGATAAGATACAAGACATGAGGGGTTACATAGGTAAAGTGTAATAATACAAGCATATATAGAAAGTAAAGATTGATAATATGATAATAATCTTATATTCATTCTTATTTATCATATATCTATTCACTATTTCATCATATCTAGTCACTATTTTAATTTCCACTCCTGTACCACTTTATATATTCTTGTTACTGCTACGTTTTTATATATTTCTGTTTGTTTCTCTCTCTTAGCCCTGAAGATGGCCTACATTGTAGGCCGAAACGTCGGCACATAATAAATAAGTTATGCTTATTTTGGTGTTTTGATTGACTGCACCCCCAACTATTTCTTCCTTAAATAATTTATTTAGTCTTTTATCAGTTGGGGATGGAAATTTTGGAATATAGAGGACCTCCTGGAGTTCACCCAGCCTGCGCTACCCAAATTAAAGGGAAAAACCTGGTGGTTGACAGTGATCTAGGGGAAATCATATCCCTGCAAAACTGTAGTCCTGGAAAAAGTAGTAATAAAGGTACAGTTTTTTAATTTTTTTTTATTTCCTACCCTTTAGTGTGTTCTATACTTATAGCCTCATCTAAATACAATATTGATTTTCTAGATTGGAAATACGCCACACTCGCATTTCAGTCTTATAAATTTATTGCTCTTCGGAGACATTGTTTTCATATACCTAGTAGAGAGACATGCATAAAATGGAAATAACTTAATTTGTCCATCGGTTCAACTTATACATTTATTTATGTATTAATCGGCTCTACAGTCCTCGAAGAACCTTGGCCTCTGCTAATTTCTTCGCCATTCGCCTCTGTCCGCCGCAAGGCGCCTCCAGCGGTTTATCCCGATCGCCTTCAGTCCACCCTCCACATCGTCGAGCCACCTGAGACTCTTACTACTCCCTCTTAATCTTGACACCTCATTCGATATCTCATACATCATCCTTCTTGGAGTTCTCGTTGGGCTCATCCTCTCCACATGCCCCAACCATCTTAGTCTTTTGAGCTGGATGACTTTTATTATTTCAGGTTCTTCGTGTAAGTCTCTTAGCTCTTTAATGGACCTGATTCTCCACTTGTCCTCCATTCTGATAAGTCCAAAAATTGTACGCAGGACTGCGGGATCTGAAAACCCTTCTGGGCATCACTTAGTTTCTATCAACTCATTAATTGGGGTGAAAACTTGGTGATTCAGTGCATTTTCGGCCAAAACACCTCCTTACACAACTGTTGGAACCACGTACCAAACCCAATGCTCTTCTTGTTACTCAATATTAAATATATATTTTTTTTAGTAAGGCCATTAGAAAATAGTATATCATACAATTTAGAATTAATTTACGAAAATAACCAAATATATCTCTGAATGTTTATCTTTAAATTATTTTTCGTAATCATACCCAGTATTGTATCAGCTGACGTTTTAAACTATACAATTCTTTACATTATTAATTATTTAACCTTTTACTTCTTACAGTTACATAAAACAATTAAAATGTTTAATTAACAGATTTTTTTACTCCTTTTTGAATGTTATTTTTTTTAATCTAGTATTTTAATCGGAGCCTAGTGTCAACCCCCAATGCTACTAGCCCTGAAGAAGATCTGCAGAGTGGGTCAAAACGTTGGCTTTCCAATAAACAGTTGTGCGTAGTACTTTAAATTTATTTTTTCAATCAAATAAATTTTAGGATGTCGTTATTTAAATTTGTATCATAAATAGTTTTAACTTTTTGAGCAATCCTCTATATTATAATGTTTCCTTAATATGGTTTAATTAGCATTACACTTGCAAATAAGTATATAATAACCATAATTAATACGATACTGGTGGTAAACGATAATATTGACTCCCTTCAATTGTTTTAAAATTAAATAAATATTTTGTTTATTTGTTTTTGGCCAATTATGAGTTATTATTATGCCTGACTAAAAAAAAAAAAAAAAATCTAGCTAATCAAGGTTAAAAAAATTCTGGTAGTGAAGAACAAAATAAATGAGGAAAGCGGGAATGTCCCTTGTGATTCCGTTGAAAAGAAAAGCATCCTAAGCTCCCTGACAAAAAAAAAAATCCAATTTCGGGAAAGAAATCATTTTCCTCGGGATCAGTAATTTTGTTTTTATATAACTGGGCCTCAGGTCGCCCTGAAGCCTCCGACAATGATAAAAAATATTCTTTTATCTTAGCACGTGGCTTGGAACGAAAGATTTTCGAACGCGACAAACCAGCGGAAGGCCGCAGGGCAAGTTTACACAGCGTGGGATTTGAACCCGATCATTGTTTGTTCTTCGCCGCTTTGGCCACCTCAACAAATAGAATAAAGGTCGATTTTTCTCTGAATCGCATTTAAAAAAATTGAACTCGACAGTATCCATCGTTCATGCCTTTGCTAAAAATATGCAAAACAATTTAACAAAAGCCTGAAAAACCAGCATAACCAACAGCTACAACTACGGTGTTTTTACTTCTGTTAATACAGTTTTTATTTTAAAATGATGCAAATATAAATATAAAATAAGAGTATATAAATACTTTACGGCTTCGCAGGGGCAGTAGAGCATATTATGTTTTGTCTGTGGTAGGTACGCATCAGTTAGAAGCGTCGAATATGTGGATAAGATTTAAGGGTAATATAATGTATACACTAAATGAAGTATTTTAATATATAGATATTATAAATATAAACACAAGCTAAAATATTTCTTTATATACAAATTTATTTTCTCGTGCGTTAATTTTTTGCGATAACTCCTAAGATATTCATTTAAATTATATGGTGTAAAATATTAAAATAATGTGCATGAAATGTTTAATGTAACTAAAGTATTTAACTCGATAAGGATTAATACTGTATTCGTCTGAATAGCTTTCCAATTACCGCATTGTACGTAACTAATTTTTTAGAAGATATAATGGGTATAGTTAGCTATCCTTAGAAGATAGATATATGCTATCACATACATTTTTGTAGATTTATAAAAGAGGAATATTTCACCATGCATTGTTTTTTTTAGCTCAAAAGGATTAGACTGCTTCTTCGATGAAAGCTCCCAGGGGGCTTGAGTTTTTCCAACAATTATCGTGATATTCCAACCAATTTACACAAAACCTTGACACATTTTACACCTAAACCTTCCTCACGAATCACTCTATCTATTGCTGAAAACCCCCTGAAAATTGATGCAGTAGTTTTTGAGTTTATCGCGAACGGACAGGACAGATGCGGTGGAGGACTTTATTTTATAATATGTATAGATACAGATAATTTTTAAAAAATTGACAAATTTATTGATGCGACACTAGCATTTTTTCTAGCGCTTTCCAGAATAACCGGGATGGGCTCAAGGTCAGACCAAGCCAAGTAAACTACTTCTGCCAAGCTTTGAATAGAGTGTGATCTTCCATTAACTAATTAAGGTGGAAGGTTTAAACTGCCATATTTAATTTTTAATAAAAATATTTTATTATAATTAAAATTATTATTTTTCGTTATGAAAGATTGAATGAAAAAAGTTAGTAGTCGTAATCGTAATTTTTTCATAATGGCTTAATTTTACAAATCTATTCGTCAATCCGGAAATTATGAATTTAATAAAGAATAAATAAATAAAAGTAATAATAATAAGTAAAAACCAAAAATTGTTTATGGCGCGCTGAAGGTCCCCGGTTCACATCCAGCCGTAACCGATAAATGAATTATTTAATCTGTCAACACACACAGATTGACCATGCGGGATTAACAGACCCACCTGCGATTCACCCAGTCTCTACGAAGCGGGCACCCTTAATTGGGCGGAATACCTGGTGGTTAAGTGTTATTTCGGAAAAAACCATCTCAATGCTCAACCGTTTTCTTGCATTACACTATCTACTGAAACAAAGACCCTTCATGGGCTGTAGTGATATAGGCCTTTTTTTTCTGTGTTAGTAGTTTTGAAATATTATGATTAAGACTAAGCTTCAATGATCTCCACATGTCAATAATATTTCACTTGGTTGTTATGACTTGTTTTTAATTTGGTAGTCTATTTCTTGATTGACATAAACGTTTATAAAATAAAATTACTTCAGTGTTGCATCGGATTTTCTGAAGATAATTGACTACGACGACCATAGTGAGGTCAATAGAGTGTACTTAATATAGTAAAATCAACCGCGGGCGTTGATATGTATCACCAGAGAAGGGAGGCAAGAACTAACTTGTAATATATCTGAAAAATATATTGCAAGGTAACATCATGGTATATTATTGTATTAACGGTATTTTTTTTTCCTAAACCTAAACCTAAACCTAAGTAACCCTTTGAAAGGACCATTTATTTATTTGCACATTCCATACTTGAGTATAGTATGTGCCTTATAAATTCATTTTTACAATAATTAACCACAATTTGATAATTCTAACATATATACAAAATACATTATTATATACATGCTGTTACAAATTAACAAAATTTAACAATTAACAAATTAACTAAGTTAAAATTACAATAATTACATAATGGTTATCTATGTTTTACATTATCTGGTTATTCTTAAATGGATGTCAACTTGAATAATAAATGGCCAAACTTTCCTTCTTAATATTGTGGAGATAATTAATTTTGACCTTTGTCCTTCATACATTTGGCAGTCATATATTATGCTTTTAAATGTCTCTTCTTCTTTGTCTATTAAGCAACTACTGTCCTTGGTTATGTGGTCTGTGAAAGTATGATTTGGTATGTCCATGTTCAGTTAAAACCTGAGTTAGTTTGTAGTTAGTGGATTTTATTAATTTGTAGTTATTGTTTGTTAGTTTTGGAATAAACCTATGCAAACTAGGAAATTTTTTTGAATAAAAAAACAATAAAAAGCAATAGACTATTATTTTGTCATTTAAATAGGAAATAATGGTACTACCAATAATGAAAAACCTGTACAAACGCATCCCTTGTGGAAAGTCTTGAATTCCGTACATGGCAGTGATACTACTGTTTCTGGAAGACCGGTGTGTAGAGAGGTGATTTGTCTGAGATCACGCTCAACCGACAGGTTTTCCTCCCAATTAAGGTACCAACTTTATAGAGGCTGGATGAGCCCCAGGAGGGTATATAGGTCCTATAGGTTCCTGTCTTGAATGTTACCAAATTAAATAATTTATCTCTTATTACTGGATTAGAACCCAGGACCTTGATCACAGCAACTCAGCACTAAATACCCTCTTCATTCTGATATTAATAAAAAAAGTTATAAGAGTATGAATAATATTAAATACTGTTCGAAACAGTGCCAACCTCTTAACTTAATCATTCTGTTAACTTCTTAACAAGGTAACTTAGATAATCTTATTATTTTATTAATCGCTTACTTATAAGATAAAAAAAAATCTTACATCTTATCTTTTGGACAATTTTAAGGTTGGCCTATTATTGTTAATTCTAAAGTTGATTTCTTGGAAAGTTAGGATTATAAAATTAAATATAAAGTTGGTACTTGTTTCCTAACGCAGCCCTGGTTATTTTTGCCAACTTGTTCGCATGCGCGAGCAGTTACATTTTGTAACAGTTACATTTCTAACAGCTGATTTGTTCTGTTTCTTCTTGCTTACTGAATTTTCATTATTGCTGATTTATTGTTTTTATTTGTTGTTTATTGTTCGTTATTTGTTGTTTATTTTTTGTTTGCTAGTTTGTTATAGATTTTTCATTGTTATTATTTTAGTTATTTATTTAATTAGTTTAAAATGATGCGTATTTGGGATTTGCCGACAACAGTAGAACAAGCTTTAATTTTTTTGCAGGAGCGAAATATTTTACCAAAACAAAGAAAATGTAGCAATTCCCATGAAATGAAATTGTATTGTGGTGAACGTTTCTTTTGGAAATGCAATTTAAATCAATGTCGTGAGAAAGTGGGACTCAGAAATTATTATTATTTAATTATATAGAAATTATTGTTGTTTAATTAATTATTCATTATTATTATTATTATATTCCATTTTTCAATAAATTCTTTTGATTTCTAATTGTTAATAATTTTTTTAACCCAATAAATAGAAGGTAACTGTTAGAAATGTAACTGTTACAAAATGTAACTGCTCGCGCATGCGAACAAGTAGGCAAAAGTAACCAGGGCTACGTTAAGACACAAGTACCATTAAGTTTAATCTCCAATAATTAATATATCAGAATGATATTATTGTTCAAGCAAGCGAAATTAAATACTATATATTACATTTTTATACTTTTATATTGTTTTATACCATACAATATTCATTATACCAATAAAGTTATCGCAAATGAAATTAATAAAAAATAAAAAAGCAATCAAGTTCTGATTTTGTTAGACTCAAATAAAATAAAAGCATGTAACCTAGTTATTCAGTTTTGCGCTAAGCTCGTTCGTTTTATCCGATTCATTAAAACTTTCTCTATGCATGTTCGTTATCAATTTATTTTTTTTTAACGATTTCGCAATGCTGGTTTTACTTGTTTATTCATATAATGTCATATCATGCTGCAATGGCTTATCGTTTGATGTTACCGAGTCCTAAATTTCACCAATAACGGTATAACTAGGGATATTTGACGATTGCCTGACACAACACTAGCTCGTGAAACCATTTTACACCTCTTCTGAAGGACGACATAACAAATATTCCCTTTAAAAAATCCTAAGGTGTAGAATTACCGCTACTTTTACTTTTTGTTCAATTAAGTTGGTACGTTGGTTTAGTGATAATGGATGTTTAAAATATTTAATATATTTTCAACAGTTTTTTTTCTATTAATGCCTGGTCATCCTAATCTTAACTTATTAATATTAATTCTGTTTTTCGATCAATAAATCTTTTTGTAACTGCTTTTTTTTATTAATATGTTTTTTTATATAGAAGAATAGTTTACTGTAATTGTATGCTACACTTATAACGATCATGAACTTCACGGATAATAAAATACGGATAAGCCTCAATAATTGGAAATTTTACTCCACGTTTACTTGAGTTGACGGAGGATCGAGTTAACCAATTACTTCCAATTGTGGTTAAAAAAAAAAATGCAACAAAACGATGTTTTATATAGTGCTAAAACTTTGTTAGTAAAATTAAATAAAAAATATAAATCTACAGTATAGTAAATAAATTTTCATTATATATTATTTAATTAAATAATTATAAAATATATATAATGCTTATAGGTAAAATGGCATATATTTTCCAATGGTTAGAATAACACAGATAGATAGTGAGATTTTTCACCCTCTTACTTCAGAAATATTTTGTTTTTATTAAATTTAATTTTTTTGTTTTACTTTTAAATTAAAAAAAAACAACATTCATTTCATTAAAGATCGATTCAGCATAGAATTAATGATATTTACAATTTTTAGAAGCTCCTAATCTCGTAAGTGGCATTCGTAAACATGGCCAAAGTTGGATTACATCTGTTTATTTTGTTTGTTATGAATAACTATTATTTTTATTAATAATAGTTGCACTGCTGGTGTAGTGGTATCATGCAAGATTCCCAATCTTGTGACTCGGGTTCGATTCCCGGGCAGTGCAGTAAATTTTTTAATTTTTTTTTTCTTCTCTGTAGGGATCATAAAATTTGGTAGTTTTTATTTTAAGATGTCCGTTATTTTTATTTCCTTAAAAATAATACAAACTCAAAATAATAAAATACACAGTGGTCCAGTTTCGGGTTTCATCCGATGCGCAAATGCGTTTCTCCTGGAAAGCTGGCCAAAAACCTATTAATTACTAAAATTTTAAAAAGAATTGATGATTGTTTTTACATTTACAGTATTTTTATCATCATTACTGGAATCATTCCAGTAAATGAGTAATATATTTACAAATAAGTATTGTAATACAACGAAAAGTAATAAGTTCAGTTAAGCGTGAAATTTACCAAGGCAATTGAAAAGTATTTTCTTAATTAAAATTAGTAAGAATTTTTAAAATAAATGTTTAAATTAGTTTATAACTAAATTAATTTAACAGGGTGAGTTGATTTTGTTATTTGAGTACTATCACAGTAAGTTTTTCTACTTGCCTATCGTACGTACGTACGTATCTTCCATTCTATTTATTTATTGTGTAATATAATACAGTACTAAATTTTAACTAAACAATTAAAAAAATATTACTTGAAAATGTGTTGCTCACTTCTGTTAGATGATTGTTAGTTGAAGTATAATAAAGTTAAAAAATCCATTATGTAAACAGTTCAGATATAGTAGTAGCGTAATAACGATAATAATAATAAAATGTTTTCTGAAATAAAAAAAAACAAAAACATTAAATACAATTCAAGAAATTTACTAAAGTATAATTGGTTTTGCATGTCTCTATGTTTTAACATTATTATTTACTAAATTATCAAGATATACCCAACAAACGCGGTGATTTTTGTACTTACTTCTTTTTGTAATTTATGAAGCGCAAATGTTTTACTGAAGTGCTGCTGATATCGTAAGATAAAGTGTTCATTATTATATCTGCTGCTTCAGTGAAGTGATTTAGTGGATTTTTTTTCATAATGTCAGTCTTTGAAATGAAATGAAGTTGTGTCTTATATTATAACTCCATTGCACAGTAAATAATAATAAAATAACGGGACGACTCTTCCCTCAGTACGAGTAATTTATTTTGCACAATATTATTCACCTGGGGCTGTAGATATATGACTTGCGTACAGGCGTAATATACTAATTATTATAATATGCACTTATTATATCTACAGCCCCTGTGAATAAGGGGTTGAGTCGAATATTCTTCGAACATAGTTTCTTGTACTTAGGGAAGCAGAATCGCTTTATTTTCTATTGAATCAGGGGCTAAGTCAGGAATTGGCTTGAAAAGGAGCTATTGCTTATATTACGACAACATTTCAAGCCAAAAGCTACGATAATAACACGATTTTGGTTATTTGAATGCTGTCAACTCTCTCTGGACAAACGTCGACTTAACCATTTATTCATCGGGGCTGTAGATATATGACTCTTGTATGTAGGTGTATTACTCATTATACGATCTATACAACAAGATGGTATAAGGGTGGGAGTTGTAACTGCCTGAACTTGCGGTACAGACCTGAGATACTTAGGAGGGGTAATAACAATACGGATGTTACTACAATACGGACTCTCCCCATAGGATACAACACGACCGCAACTGTAACATATGTTGATACTGGTAAATGTTAGAGTGGAACTATAACAGATGGGCGTGACCTTCGAGAGCCAATGAGATGCGAGGTAGGTGTGGCCTAACTATAGTCAGGTATGATCCCACAGATCTCCCCTCTTCACGGCCACCCCAAGCGTTTAATATAAAATTACAAGGGCTCTCCACATATTCCTTTACGATAATATCATACAACGGAAACATATGTCGCTTTGAAAAAAAAATCTACATCATAACAGGCTGTGTCTAAATAGCCCGTGTTAGCTATTCCCAAGTATTAATATTGCTATTAGCTTATTATTTTTTTACTTTACGCAGCAGATTCTAATATAAGTTAGTTAAATAAGCTGACTTAAAAATTCTTAACCTTGGATTATTTTTTAAATAATTTTTTATGGATATATATGGAAAAGAAACTGTAGGGCAGGAGAAACATATATTGTACGAATTAGAGATCAGGAGGCTTCAATGGTTTGGCTACCTGATGAGAGCGACAATAGATCGCCAAATAAACTCTTCCTATATACACCAAATTATAGAAGAAAAAGAGGAAGACCGAGGAAGACATAGGTGGAGGATGTAAGAGAAGGAATGGCAGCAAGAGGGCTGCGAGAGGAAGAAGAAGAATGGGCCGATAGGAAGGATTGGCGAAAAAAGATTTTGGGTATCGGGATACATTAATTGTAAAAACCCGAATAAATAAAAATAATATATGGATGAGAGGGAAAATCTAGTGCTGCACTGATTGCAAGATTTGTGAATAAAATATGATTTGATTTTTGTTTTTAATTTTTAAATCCCCTATATATAAATGGTTCTGTAGTTTTCTGGTTCTTCTGCTAATTGTGATGCCTTATACTGCAATTTATTCCAAATATATGAATATTAGTTAAATTAGGATATTAGGAGGAAGTTGTTTGTGTTATGTTTTGATCATTTCATCAAATCGATGGAATACTTTGAATACACATTAATTATATTTGTGTGCCTATTTAATGTATACTTTACAGTTATCAATAAACTGAACTGCATAGAACGAAATTATGAAATACAATACGCAAATACAGGTATATTTGTGTTTTATTACTTTATCAAAATACATTGTAATAATATGCGTATATATCCACTATTCTGACTAATTAAATAGTAAATAATGAGCATATATATATATATATATAAATATATATATGTAAATAATTAAATTAAATTATATGTAAATATTTAAATATATATATGTAAATAATTTAATAAAAGTTAGCTGAAAACAAATATACATTCTTTTATTCAGTGAAATTATACATTAAAAAGAATAATTTATATTTTCTTAAACATAAAACAAAAAAAAAACGAAATTTTATTGACAAAACTTTAGTTCTAATCGAATTGCTGGGAAACAAAATGTAGTGTAAATAAAACAGGAGGTTGAATGATATTGAAAAACCTACTGCGGATCTGTTAAGTGTTTACAAAGTGTGAAGTGGCTATGAGAGACAGAAGCCTATTGGTGGAGGGAACATGGGACAGATGTCTTGATTCGCCACAGCCAGTGCCACCCTACGCGGAGCGAATCCCTTCGTTTTTTTGCAGACAACCCTTTTACACGGAGGCATTGTACTACCCGAGGGTAATTATCGTTGCTGAGCACTCTGGCTTCCCAAATTAATCACAAAGAGCCCTAGATTGTTTAGCACATGATTCCCTTTCACGACCGGGATGTGTCTAATGCATGTGAAATGGGAGCATTGGGCCTGTTGGTTTCTTCTCTTGTTCTTTTCATTCACAATTGATTAGTTCAATCCCTATCTATCTCTCTTGTACAATTAATGAGTTTAATAAGCTGCCCCGTCTTATCCGAGAAGCAATCTGTTTGGAAGTTTCCCCCTCCGATGACGGATTCTGGCAGGTGTTCCACATCGATCGATATTTAGCCCTTCTCTTTTCACTTCACTTTCATGTCTTTGCCCCGATGTTTTTTAAGGAATTATAAATTACACAAGCTTATGGATTTAGACAAAAATGAATTTCAGATAAAATTATTAAAAAACATTTATCTTGAATAATATTAGTTGACAATGTATATTCTCCTGTATGGAAAAAATTTGTTCAGATGAAAGAACAAATTTCTTAAATAGAAATAAACAAGTATAAATAAATTGTGAATTTATTTTTAAGAAAACCTTTCTTTGACCTCCACCTGGAAATTTTCTTCCCCCAAATAATATTTTCCAAAGAAAATATACAATATTGGGTTTTCTTTATTACTTATGAAAAGTCATGGTTCAGTTAGGAACATTTTTCGGAAAATATATTATTAGATTAGAATACCATTGAAAACTGGTGATATTTCCTTAATGAAGATTATTTTTAGAATTTACGCATGTCAATTTTTAAATTGGACAAAAGTGATTACAGAGGAATCATTTCAAATTTATTTATGAATAATTTATGTGTTTTCAACAAATATATATTTTCTATATATACTTCATAAAATGGCAGCGGAGTAGCTCAATGTGTAAATTGATGAGTTGCTATGCTGAAGGGTTCAAATCCCGATATAAATTTTAATCTTTTATCAGCCACAGATGGACCCTGCAGGATCTGCCGAACCCTTTGGGGCACACCCAGCCTATATAAAGTGGGCTCACTTAATTAACAGGAAAGCTTGTTTGAGCGTAGTCTCGGACAAATCATCTCCCTGCAGAAATGTTTTATAGAAGCAGTACAGTCTCTATCATGTTCTGAAATCAAGACATTTCATGGGTCGTAGAGGTGCAGGTTTTTATGTTAACATGTGGCGTAACTTGAATTATTTGCATTTGTGAGCCTCCCCTTCACTTAATAAATTCTAATTAAGGAACAATATTTCCACACCCGCAGTCGGATCCGTTCCTCACAATATGGCTCCCATCTGGGTTCAATGCTTAATTACTAAACCGCTACCGGCAATAATTACCTATAACTAATCATTAACTGTCCTTATATTATGTAATGGCCTGGGCCTCATCTCCATACGAATGCGAATTAACTAACCAAGCTCTCTCCTAGCTGGGCTTTGTCATTTAAATATTCTTCAGTTACTGCGTACGTCTATGACTTCGTTTGACAGGTGGTTATCTAACCGTTCCTATAGAATGAATCGCTACCAAAAATCATAGAACAGTCAAATAATGCTATATTTTTTTATCATCATAGTTTAGAAAAACATTGAAGTTAATTATTTTTTCAATAGAAATCGGTTTGTAAAAATAAATCTAAAAATGAGATGCAAAACTAAAATAACATACCAATAAATATTTCGCTGAGTTGAATGAATACAATCATAAAATGCTAAAACACGTTTATCACATTTTGCATAGAAATAATAATCCTTTGATTTGAAATACATGTAATCTTACACATGTAAGGAAACTGTAAAGGAATCTACACTCTCAAATATGAGGGGAATGGTAATGGTTAGAAAGATTCAAAGCAAATAATATGTTCATATTATAGTGCTTAAAAATTTTAAGCGTTTGTTTAACAAGACCTGAAACAAGACTAGTATAATAATGGAGGAAATTTAAAAGGCTTAAAGTAGAGTTGGTAATCTAAATATTTAAATATTCAGTCCAATAAATTGGTTAAGCCATGCTCCTTACTTTGTTTGAATAAAACATCCATAATGACCTTAATGTCCTATTCCTTGCTTATTCGACCTGAAACCGATTAATCCTTTCATGACAAACTTTATTCCCACTAAACCCCACTTGTTTCAAACCTAGCAACCTCTTCGATTCCCGATAATCCTCTGAGGTGTCTGAAAAGAAGATGGTTCGTGACCTATTAATTTGAAGTTGATATTTGAGTACTACCAGTGGGTAATTTCTCTTTTTTCCTTTGTCTGATGTTTTATTTACAGTAATATTTTTCCCTAGATTAGATGAGCATACTTTCTTGTTCCCAAATAGAGGAAAATACAGACTACAGTATATTAATTTCGAGATGCTCCCTTGTTATCTTTAAATAAGATAATTAAACCTCAACTCCACGTTCAAGATAAGCAGAGGTCTTCATGGGAGCCTCAGGTTCGCCTTGGGGTGGGGTAAAGTGGGGGGAGGGAATGAATTATGAAAGTTGGCGAAGTTCTTATCGATAGCTTTTAGTTTTATACCGACTTACTTCCCCAGCAAATCGAAAAACTTTATTTTCAGCAACCTACTTTACTGTCCTGAAATATGTCTCGAGTGTGCCGGGAATCTACAATGGTATTCGTCATATTTGGATTTGCGGATTACAGGAACTATATTAGATGGGATTAGCAACATAAATGCAATATTGCATAGATTACATATTATTATAGGAAATACTAAATGTCTTTACACTCGGGGCTCTCGGATACTGCAAAAAACTAACGGAAGTCAACGTTTCGCCAATTCTGGCATTAGTCAGCATCGGATTAAGGGCCCACACGAAAAAAAAACACATCAAAGAAGACAGATTACAGCACATCACACACTAAAAGAGTACATAGAATCAACAAATAGATACAGAAATCTTACTCCAACATATTCAACAAACAACATACTTTTTAAAAAAATATTTTTATCTGTCATTTTCTCTGTTGATGTGAGATGCCGATCTGAGGCACACAAATGCATCAATTGTGTGAGTCATAATAATAGAGTAAATATTAAGAGGAAAGTAGATTCTAATCACCCTGCATTATCTAGAAATTGTCCTTCTTACAAGGCGGCTGTAGATAGAATAATTGCAAATACAGACTATGACCTACAAACTAAATAACTACAACAACGGTAGATTATCGTTAGCCTGTAAAACTTTTAACTATATAAAAAGCAATTTACTAATAAATTGTTTAAAAGTAAATAGTATAAATTTGATAGTAAGTTATATGCTAATCAATATTAAAAATATTAAGAATAGTGGAACATTTATAATTAAATCATATCTAAATACAACAAATACATTTATAAAGTCATCAATAGCAGAAATTAACCAACAACTTTCAACTGCTATCATCTGGAACTTGCTGTATCCAGTTAATACTTATAAGATATCACTTTTGAGTTGTACTGAAATGAATAGGAAAATGTGTATAAGTAAACATATGTTTTCAAGTGACTTGTTCTAGTAATATAAACATGAAAGTTTTACAACTAAATACTAAACATTCTAAATACTGTACAAATTTACTGCAACAAATTATAAACAAGAAACAATTAGACATTTTACTGATTCAGGAACCATACTCCTACAACAAAGATATCACAGGCTACAGAGGATACAAAATTTATCAAACATATGACGACATCCCTAGAGCAGCAATAGTAATTGCAAATCCTAACCTAGACAGCTGTTTGATAACACAATTTTCAGATCGAGATATGATAACAGTGGAGGTTATTACAGGGAGAGACAAATATATCCTTGCTAGCTGTTATTTCGATATTACTAGGGACATAAATATCGATTTAAATAAGCTTAATAAATTTATCACAAGCTATAGAGGTTATAATATAGTGATAGGCGTTGATTCGAACAGCAGATCCAAAGTGTGGCATGATAAGATTTCTAATACAAGGGGATTACTTTTGGAAGAGTTCATCGTAACTAATGAGTTATTAATAATGAACATGAAGTCAAATATTCCTACTTTTGATGGGCATCAAGGGAAGAGTAATATTGATTTAACTCTGTCTAATATACAAGCTACAGGACGAATAAAAAACTGGACCATTTCAAACGAAACTAATCTTACAGACCACAACTGTATTTTATTTGAAATTAAATGTAATAGGCCTTTTGAAAATACAAATAAAACAAGAAAATACTTTACCTCAAATGCTGATTGGAATAAATTTGAGACTAACTTACTAACACAACTTGAAAAAGAATTTATACCGCGTACTGAAAACAAATTTACAGCTGAAGAACTACAAAACTATATTATTGAATCACTACAGTATATGAGCACAAATTTAATTTCCAGAATGATGACTAAAATAATAATTAAAGCTTCAAATATGACGTTTAAAAAATCAAGTAATAGCCCCCGTATAAAACAATATAAGTCTGTTCCTTGGTGGAATGATGAACTGTCAGCCCTACGTAAAAGAACGAACAAGCTCAGGCAGCAATATCAGAAGATTAAAAACAACCAAGAACTCAGAAATAAAGCTAGAGACAGCTATCTGGAAAGTCGCCATCTTTACCAGAAATTAATTAGGCAATCCAAAATGGAATCTTGGAAATCGTACTGCACTAACGCTAAACCATGGGACTGGACTTATAAATGGGCTGCAGGAAAAGTAAAAAATCAAATGCTTTTAAAAACCATACAAACATCGACTAACAACCAGTATACCAACAATCTAAAGGAGACTTTGAACCAGGTAATGACCGACCTAATAAATGTAGATACTCCTGAATCAGATGACAGCAGACATACTATAATTAGATCGAATGTTATGATACCTCCGGATACAACTGATGACTTACCAATAGAGGACCATGAAATTTCGATCGCAATCAAATCGTTAAAAACAAAAAAATCTCCGGGTTACGACGGGATTACTCCTATAATTTTCCAAAAAGTCTTCGAATTTGTACCAAATTTAATACTACATTGGTACAAATTGCTCTTCAGAAGAAACGAATTTCCAGACAACTGGAAAATTGGTCTATTAGTCTTAGTACCGAAACCCTCTAGCACTAAGCTTAGACCAATTAGTATGCTTCCGATCATGAGCAAAATTATCGAGAAAATCGTTAAAAACAGACTAATTAATTTTCTTGTTAAAACCAAAACTGTAAACAAAAATCAATTTGCATTTATGCCGAAGACTGGAACATTAAACGCATTACATTCACTGACCACCAATATCAGCGAAGCTCTAAATAAAAAAGATCAACTTCTAGTTATCAGCCTTGTCATAAAAGGGGCTTTTGACAATGCTTGGTGGCCTGCTATATTAAATAATCTCAAAAAATATAGATGTCCAAAGAATTTATATTTATTGATTAGAAATTTCCTTGAAAATAGACGGTTACTTTTTACAACGAATACCATTTCCTGCTTAAAAACTCTAACGCTAGGAACACCACAAGGATCATCTCTATCGCCCATTCTTTGGAACATTTTAGTTAATACAATTTTCGACATTGACTTACCAACTGACTCAAAATTAATTATTTACGCCGACGATATATTAATTTTAATCAGAGGAAATTGTTTTCAAAATTTAAAACAGATAGCAAACACAACTTTAATCAAAATACATGAGTGGACAAAAACATGCAAGTTAGAACTCAACACAAGAAAAAGCAAATACATTATTTTTAGCAGAAAAAGGTATTTACCGGATTTAGACATTGTCATTGGCAATGAGCAATTGGAGAGCACTCAAACATTGACCTTTCTTGGCGTAGAGTTCGATAGAAAAATGAGTTGGTCGAAACACATAGAAAGAGTATACGTCAGGACTATGCAAACAGTTAACTCCCTGACTATTGCTGCAAGAACAACCTGGGGCCTCGGGGCTGAATGTTTGAAGACAATATACGAGGGGGCATTGATTCCCAAAATGCTTTACGCGGTGTGGATTTGGCATAGAGCAATTGAGAAAAAATGCCATCTACGGAAACTTCAGAGACTGCAAAGAATCATAGGTATCAGGATTGTCAAGGCATATAAAACTATATCATATGACGCAGCTTGTGTCTTAGCAGGAATTGTACCCATCGATCTTAAAATTAGTGAAATCGTACAACTCTCATCGATTAAATTGCGTAACGATAACTTTAGAGAAATCGAACATACCATGATAGAAAGGGAATCTGAACCTTTTGATTGGTTACACCCATCAACATTTGCCAAACTTTACACGCACTTGACACAACATAACGGAACGGGTACAGAAATCACTAACATATACACAGACGGGAGTAAAGAAGGCAATAATGTAGGCTGTGCTTGGCTACTTTGGGACACGAATGGGAAGATGATATGTGCCCAGTACAAACTAGGCTCTACAAGTTTCAACAACCAAGCTGAGAAGTACGCAGTCGTAAAAGCGACAGAATTCCTTCTTGACCTTCCAAACAACATACATACAGACATAGTCATACACACAGATAACAAAATCTTGATACAATCAGTTCTCAACACAGACGTACATGACGAGCTTACCGAAAATATCAGAATGAACTTGTGCACACTTAGGCTTCTAAATTTCTCGGTAAAAATAATATGGGTAAAGGGTCACTCTGGTATCGAGGGCAATGAGATAGCGGATAAATTAGCAAAAGAGGCAGCACAAAGTGATATGTCTCCATCTTTTCAAAAAACACCAATTTCGTTCATAAAATTCAAAATTAGGGAAGAATCAATTATGAGGTGGAATGAACGGTGGACTAATTCAAATAAATCTCCTAGTTTGCATAGGTTCATTCCAAAACTAACAAACAATAACTACAAATTAATAAAATCCACTAACTACAAACTAACTCAGGTTTTAACTGAACATGGACATACCAAATCATACTTACACAGATTTCACATAACCAACGATAGTACTTGCTCGATAGACAAAGAAGAACAGACATTTAAACACATAATATATGACTGCCAATTGTATGAAGGACAAAGATCAAAATTAATTATCTCCACAATATTAAGAGGGAAAGTTTGGCCAGTTGCTGAACATGACCTATACAATCACTTTCGACCCGAACTCACTAAATTTATTTATAGTATTGATTTTGAAAAGTTGACATCCATATAAGAAACTCCCTGTACTATACTAGGAAAAAAAAAAGATAATCATTTTGTAAGTATTGTAATTTTAAATTTTAAAAAAAAAAATGTTAATTGTTAAATTTATAGTTGTTAAATTAGTTAATTATGTTAAGTTGTAACAGCATGTATATAATAATGTCTTTTGCATATATTTTAGAATCGTCCAACTGTAGTTAACTATTTGTAAAATGAATTTATAATGCACATAGTATACTCACGTATGGAATGTGCTAACAAATAAACGGTCCTTTCAAAGGGTTACTTTGAAAGGAAAAAAAAAAAAAAAAAAAAAAAAAAAAAAAAAAAAAAAAAAAGCATTATATTTTAAAATTTATTTCAAAACATCTAAGTGAAAATCTTGTGATTCGCAAATCATCAAAGTTTTTCATATTTTTAATAATCAGAATATGAATATGAATCTTTATTAATCACAAAATGAATATTTTAGTCAATTGATTAATCAAAAAATCAATTGAAAAAGTAATTATAAAAATCGTAAATTAAAAAGTAATAAAAATAATAAGATCTAAGCTTAAAGAAGATATGCCTAGCGCTGTATTCAATCATTGGAACAATTGTAACAAATTAGTAATTAAGATCATCCACTTGCAAATTGTTTATAGATTAAAATTTATTTGTTGATGATATAATACAACGTGGTCGTTGTCGCTGAAAGATGAACAACGTCTTATGATATTCGAAAATGAGGTGATGCATAGAATATTCGCTTCAGAAAAGTATAGACCATTGGAGAATTTTGGAGATTACTCAACGCTGAATTATAGAACATGTTCCCGGTTAATATTATTGAAGTAAACTAGTCGTAAAGATTAGGATGGGCTTGTTAAGTTTCAGGGCTTAGTAACAAACCAATTGCTACAAATGTAATAAGCGCTGTGCCGATTGATAACGTCTGAGAGGTAGACCGTGGCGTAAGTAGGAGGATTGCGTTAAGAATGATCTGCCTGATTTGGGTTTGAATAGTGGCCCGTTGACTAAAGTTCGTAAGCAGATATTGGAGGATTATTCATTGAGCCTTGGGGTTCACTAGATCTTATTATTATGATTAGTATTATATTATGTAAAAAAGTATTCACAATATCATAATTAATATTAAAAATATTTGCTGAACATAAATGAATAGAAGTGAGTTAAGGAAATGAATATCACTAGTTTCAATGTATTCTTATGAATAGAGACCCCATTACGCTACGGTTATAGGTTGGAAGTTAGCCAACTATGACAATACCTCTCAAACTTTATTTATTTACATAACTCTAAGCTTTTGCCTCTGGACGGTCTCAACTATTTGCGGCTTTTATTTCCAGAGTGAAGTTCATAAAGTTCATTTCAACTTTATTTCACAATATTGACGCGAACCATCCCAAAGATTATTTAAGTTGGTTGAGCCCTTCCTGGCCCTTTAACTGGCTATGAATAAATTATGGTAATGTTTAAAATAAAGTGTTGTAAATTCGTTCCTCTAAATGCTGTCTTTATTTATTTATTTTTTTACCAAAAAAATACAAGTTAAATTAAACACCTTTGGAGTTCTCTCAGTTGAAAAAAATCTTTGTCGTACAGTCATTCTTATACTATATATAATCTCTCCTTCCATGCTATTGAGTATTATTCGGTGAAACTTTAGAAGTCAGAGAGACGCAGGACACCTAGAATGAATTCCATTGTGTGGTTCTGTAGGATTCTAAAATTGCATGCAAAGTATGACGCAAATCAGAGTAATTGAAGAGGTACTAGGAATTATTAATACAGTCACAAACATCTCATAAACTAGATTTGTATTATTTTTTCGTTTGATTTATTTTTCTAATAATGAACTATTTTAATCGACCAAGAAAAAACACATCTCCCCAACTTTGATATTTTATTTTCAAATTAAAATATGAAGAAAAAAATCTGTCAGTCCGCCGTGTATTCGTGTATACAACATTCTACTATAATACATAACCAGTGATTGTTCTTTAAATTTGGAACCAAAGTCTCAAATCTACCACGGGTTCCACAACCTTCAGGTAAAATTCTTTCCAGGAAAAGACGCACCCACACCGGAAACAGCTGTGGACGATATGAAGACTGGTGAAGAGGTGGGAAAAACAACGGGTGGTGAGGGTGCGGCTGTCTCGGCGGCTGGCGTCACCGTGCCCGGATCCACTTCGGGCCAAAGTGTATCTGTCACTGCCAAGCTTGGTACCAGGCGGCAACGAACGGAGCACGGAGGCAGGAGGGATTACGGGGTGGGGCGTCAGGCCGTCGGCGCGGCCGGGCCCGTATGCCGCAAACCGTCCCCGGGCAGTGGAAAGGAGGAAACTCCACCACATCCCGGGGGTGATCCCCCCTCATCACTATGATCAAGCTGCTGCAGATAAATCTCCATCACTGCAGGGCAGCCAGTGGAACTCTGCAGCAATATGTGGTAAGTCATGGCATTGATATTATATTTATACAAGAGCCGTGGATTAACAAAAATAGCAGGATTGCAGGACTGGGCCTGAAGGGATATAGACTTATCCAAGCAAACTGCCCAAGGCCCAGAGCCTGCATCCTTGCAAAAATAGAATTAAATTGTTTTCCAATGTGGTCATTATGTTCCAGAGATTCTGTGGCAGTAATGATCAATTTAGGGGGCCAGGAAGTCATCCTGGCCTCATTGTATCTCCCATTTGAGGAACAAGTCCCAACGACCTGCCTTGAGAGTATAGTTGACTATCTCAAAAGACAGGAAACGATGGGAATTATTGGGGCGGACGCCAATGCCCATCATAACATCTGGGGCAGCAGTAACACCAACCGTAGAGGTGAGTCCCTTTTGGAATATTTGCTAGTTAATAATCTAGATATAGTTAACAAAGGTAACACACCAACCTTTGAAATTTCTAACAGACAGGAGGTCATAGACCTCACTCTGAGCTTTAAATCAACTAGAATGATAAATATTACAAACTGGCATGTCTCTAAAGACTTTTCCAGTTCTGATCATAAATATATCAGGTGGGAGCTTGAGGCTACAATCTCAAAGCCTGAAACCTATAGAAATCCCAGAAATACAAATTGGGAAGGCTTTAGGACAAATCTTAAAGACTTAATTAAAGAATGTCCCCGTTTGGCTTCTAATACCTACCAGCTGGAGTTCTTAAATGGACTACTGACTAAGGCACTTATCACTGCATTCAAGGATAACTGTAGAACAACCACTAAAGGGTCAAACTGCAATGTACCCTGGTGGAATATGCAGTTAGAGAAGTCAAGATCTAGAACCAGAATACTTTTCAATAAAGCAAAAAGGACTGGTGAATGGATCGAATACAGACACGCTCTAACTGAATATCATAACCTCATTAGGAAAGCCAAACGGAACTCATGGAGACAGTTCTGTGAAGAAATTAATAATACGAATACATGCGCTCGCATGAATAAAATACTTTCTAAGAGCAACTACTGTAATACAGTGGGCTCCTTAAAGAAACCAAATGGAGATCCCATGAACATTACAGAATCTATAACTGCTATGCTGGAATCGCACTTCCCGGGGAGCAAGCTCACAACCTCGGATACGAAGGTTTACCTCCCTGAGGATAGGTGCAAACCGGACTGGACATCAGTCCGTGAAATCTTCAATACCAGCGCCATAAAATGGGCAGTTAGAAACCTCAAGCCGTACAAAACACCAGGCTTTGACGGAATTTATCCTGCCATGCTAAAAGAGGGTCTTGAAATCATCTTAGGCAGGCTCTCCACTCTATTCCAGGGCTGTTTGGCCTTTAATTATATCCCAACAGCTTGGAGAGAAGTTAGGGTCACATTTATTCCCAAACCAGGGAAAGAAACATATGATGAACCCAAATCATATCGCCCCATTTGTCTTTCCTCATTCTTGCTGAAGACAATGGAGAAAATTCTTGATAGATATATCAGGGACAAACATCTCAGTGATGGATTAGTAATGTTGCATCAACATGCATACAGAGAGGGAAAATCTTGCGACACTGCGCTGCATGCAGTGGTGGACCAGATAGAAGATGCTCTGCAGTGGAAACAAATCGCGCTCGGAGCATTTCTAGATATAGAGGGAGCATTTGACAATACCCCTACTCATATATTAACTAATGCCCTACTAAGGCACGGCACTAGACCAAACATTGCTAATTGG